>PVIH01006510.1:0-46445 GCA_004025045.1 Sigmodon hispidus | reverse complement strand
TTACACACATACAAAGACCCAAGGTAGCAAGTAACTTACAGAAATGTCAGGAAATTAAAAGAGCAAAGCTCTGGACTAGATCACCAGACATTAAAACTTCATCTCTGCCTCTGGCTAGCTATGGAGCAGCTAACAAATGTCCTGCCTCTCTGTGCCCTGGCTTTATCATCTGTGAAACAGGAATACAAGGATATCCTCCTTATATGAGAGTTGTGAAGGTCAGTGAGTCAGTAAGTTGTACCATTTCAAAGTACCATTTTTTTTTTTAACAAGTTCAAAAGTGGCGAAACACCAGCAATTTCATATGGTTGAACAGGCGAGATGGAGAGCAATTAAAAGTGGCTGGCACCCTGTAAGCACTCTCTGGATGTAATTAATGTATTACAGTTCTCAGCACACCACGCACCAGCTAACAAGCTATTTGTTTTATTCCGTGTTTGTGTACTTCCAACAACTCCCAAGAGTGCTCCCCCGGGGTTTTCGATCCCCTTCCTTCACCTCTCGGGTGCCCGGCACTCCCTTCTTCTCAACACTTCCTATTTTAGTGCTCTTTCTGCTACAGGAAGTCAATGTCTTCTCTGTGAAACCCAAGTTTTAGCTGCATCTGAGAGAAGTATGACTCCCTCAGGCTCTACGCTCTTTTCTCCAGGTGAGGGGGAGTGGTCCAACACAACAACAGCCATTCCAGGAACGCAGACTTCCTAGAGTCCGGCCTCTTGACCCTAAACAATTCCAGACACTTCTAGAATTTGAAGCTGGTAATATTGAAACAGAATTTGAAAAGGACACAATCTTAGCTGGATCTACTGTGCCTAAGCTCTGTTAATTGGACCTCGGCTTATTCAAAGTCCTCAGGTATTTTCTTTTCTTATCTATATCCCAACTTTGGGTGTTGAAAGGCTGGGAAGAACTATGAAGAAAATTAGGCAGGCACTCAGGATATCAGCAACAAAAGCCTCCACCACTACCATCATCGTCATCATCATCATCATCCCAACATGGGGATGACACCCACAACACCCTTGGAAAACTATCCTCCACGCCCCTCTCTCCATTACTAGAAACTTTGGGACTTCTACAGTAAGGCAGGTAGGAGCAATGACTTTGGACAGGACCACCAGGACACAAAATTCCCTCCCTGCTTACCTCTTACTAACTATGGGACCTCTAACTAATTTTTCTACAGACTTCTGCCACAGAAGCAATCCAAGAGACCATTCCCTACCGCATGGTCTGGGCTCGGGACCTCGGGGTGAGTCCTCGCTCATCCCAAAACAGGTTCGCTTTCACCCACCCTCGGCATTAGCTCCTAAGTCCTCGAGTCCCTTCTTGGGGAGCCTTCCCCGGCCTCGGCAGGAGTCTCCCTAGTTTGCACGTTGCTCACGGGAGTCCCCCACGGAGAGTGCTCCCTCTAGCCGAACCCACTTTCTATCCCGGTCAGCGGATGCTCCCTCACTTAGCAGGTGCTCCTGCAGCCGGGTCTGCTGTCTCGGCTCCCTCTCCGCCTGGGGCTTGCACACGGGTGTATCCCCTCAGTAAGTTCGCGCCATGTCTCCCCACTTAATTCTCCTCCTTTGAGCCTACGGCCCCTCACCTGCGCGGCGGGTTTCTCAGCTGCACGGTCTCCATGGCGCTGCCGCCAGCTGCCCAGACCGCCTCAAAGCTCCATCCTCCCGAAGCCCGCCCCGCAAACCCTCCCACACTTCCGCTTTCCGCCCCTACCGGAAGCGGCGGGGTGGGGGTGGGGGTGATGCTGAGCAGCGGGGATCACGTGGCACTGTGGCGCGCAGATACAGAAGCCAGAAACCCAAGTGGGCGGCCTCTAGTGGCTCAAGTGCTAGCGACACCCTCTCCTTGACTTGCTTTTGAACTGAGTACTTTATGCCTGGATTGCCTGAGGCTTTCCCAATTTCTCCTCTAGTGAGGCTATTAACAGAGCACGGACTTTGTAAGAGGACCAAATGAAAAAACCTCCAACTCCCCTGTAAACCGGGGCGCAGTTAAAAAAAAAAAGTTTGCTCCATGATTGGGGAAGTTTTTATTGTAGATAAGAACAGCCAGAGGCATCCGTAAGAGTCCAGAGCAGAGAGAAAAAGAAAGCCAACTGGCCAGGACTATTTCTTGAGGGCAAAAAAATTAGTGTAGAAAGAGAATTGTGGGTCGCGTTAAACAACAAAAACAACAACAAAAATCTTGTCATTACTAGAAGCAGAATTGTGGAGAGGAGCTAGCTGAATCTGGAACAGCCTAGGAGCTAGGCAGAATGGAGATGAGAAGGGCCAGGATGCTGGGGGGAGGGGAACTCTGATGTTCATAACAGGTACTTGTTACCAAGGAGCCTGACTGCTAGCACGGGCTTTGATGTGTAACCACAGCTATGTGTCAACAGAGAACAATAGGTATCCTTTGCCCGAGGCAAGTGAAGGTTATGGAACTGGCTCCTTTTGGTAGACAGAAACTCTTCACAGGTTCCACAGGGCTACACCAATCTATCCACCAGTCATCCTTTTGTTTACCCTGTTAATATTCAGCATAAACTGAGTCTAGACTGTCATCTTGAACCTAGTCAGCAGGCCTTACCATTTTTTGAGGGGGATTGGGGATTTCCTTTGGACCTGACACACACCTCAAAAAAGCAGACTCACTGACTTGGTTCAAAATGACAGTCTAGGCTCTGCTCAAGCTGGACAGTAGGATTGATGGTAGAACAAGGATCACAGATTCCTGAGGTTTCTTCACTCAGCCCTCACAGTTCTTTTGTGGAGTTTGAGGTTTATTTTGTTTTGTTTTGTAGTTTGGGTTTGTTGGTTTATAGAGATTTGTTTGATGCAGCATCTCACTATACAACCCTGGGTGGCCTGTAACAACTCACTATGTGGACTAGAGACTCACCTGCCTCTGGCCCCCAAGTGTTGGAATTAAAGGGCATGTGCTACCATGATGGGCCTAATTTGGGGCGTTTTGCTTACTAGAGGTTTTGATTGTCTTAGTTTTAATTAGCATATATTGGTTTGTTTTCACTGGGACTGAGTCTCTCACTGTTGTAGCCCTGACTGACCAGGTATTCCTAACCCTCCTGTTGTAGCCTCCGTACTACTATCCACAAACCTACTACAAACTACTCTTTTAAAGTCAACCTCAGTGGAAGAATTTGATTCATTTGTATGCTGTACCCGTGTCATGAGATCCCCAAAAGCCACCAAGGAGTTGGATTCCGATGCAAACACATGAAGGTCAGTTTATTCTTTTGGACAGGTTCAAACCTGGGCCAAAAAGAGGAATTCAGCCCCGAGCTCAAGGGCAAGATAGTTTTTTAAAGAAAAGGATACCTAAATGGAATGTTACAGGTCTTGGCATTTCAGGATGGGGTAGAGAGGTATGGAGCAGAATAATTCTTGGAAACCATTGGTTAAACTTTCCAAGTTTTGAATCTTATTGGCTGTCAGGCGTATTCCTAAGATTTTATCCTAGAATCTTCTTAGACATGGGCCCTGCCCTCAGGCACTAAATGGTCTTTCCCTGAAATGCAGTTTTGTAATGGTAAATCTATGCCTTCACACTGTATTCATTCATTAAATAAATTTATGGTCCATAAGATGCCAAGTACTTTCCAGCTTTCCGGAATTCTATGCCATAACATTTTAGGTTTTAGCTCAATTAATTACTCTCAGAGGCTAATGTCTAACAGCATCCATATTATTTTCTATAACATAAGTGTGTTTTTTTTGGTTTTAAAACAGAAGTTCATTTGTTGGCTTCAGCCTTGCACATTGTGGGATTACAGACTTGAACCACCAAACCCAGCTGCTTTGGATTTTGTTGATTCTGTTTTTCTTTTTCTTTTTTGGAAGTGCACTGTATTCTTCTGTGTGTATGGTCTTCTTATGGGAGTATACAGCAGGAAACAACTAGTTAATGTGAATTGGTGTTCTCCCTGCATGTACAACTGTGTAAGGGTGTCAGGTCTTGGAATTACAGACAGTTGTTAGCTGGATGCTGGGAATCCAACTCAGGTCCTCTGGAAGAACAGTCAGTGTTCTTAACCACTGAGCCATCTCTCCAGCCCGACAACTAGTACTTAATAAGTTGACCCACCATATGTATAACTCGCTGATGGGGAGCCTCACTTGGCAGAGCCATGGGGTCACTGACTGTTGGTGACCAGCTGGTTTCTGTCTGTAACTTTCTCAGGTGCCATTGCTATACCTCCCTAGTAAGAACAGCTGTGGTGTTCCTTTCACAGCCCACTGGTAGTGTGTTTTACTTCTTTAGGCACACTTATAGTTGTGGATAGTCAGGAAAGCTTATTTCTGTTTAAACTATATAATTCTGGTATATTAATACCAGAATATTATTTACTGACACAGGAAAGTAACAGTATTTTCAGTATCAAAGACAACTAATTTTAGACTTCAGAGCAAATTCAACAGACTAAACTGCTCCTGTAGAAAAATATACACAAAGACTAATTCCCAGATGTTGTTTATTGCTAAATCAAGGCCAAGCTGTTTTGAGACATGCCCTCCCTGCAATAGTTGGCTTTCTGCACATACCCTGACCACTCAAGATTCAACCTGCTACTGTTATTAAGTCCTGAATTTCAATGTTATTCTCTATGTGGGAAAAAGTTTCCTGTAAGGCCAAGCATTTACACTGGCCTGTCTTTGTGACCTTACTAAGCTCGAGAAAAACTGTATGACTTCATATGTTATGAGAATGGGTTGGGGCCTGAAAAATTGAACATATGATTATCCAGAGGTTAGTTAAGGGAGAAGTTGCAGCAATGTAGAGGAGAAAAGAGAAGTACTGAGTACGTATGAATGAGGGTGTGTAAGAGCAGCAGCAATGTAGGGATGAAGCTATGCAGTATGTGAGTGTATGTGCTAAGTCAGAGATGAAGAAGCTGGAAGGGAGGGAGAGAGAATGGATGAGTGAGCATAGAGTGAATGATGTAGAAAAAAACGTGTGTGAATGTATGAGAGACAAAGCTGTGTGAAAGTGCTGCTGCTACGTATAGGAACCGTGTAAAGGGCTGTATGAGACTCTGTAAGAACAATGTAAAATGTTATATGGTGAGAGAGCTACGTAAATGAGATGAATAGCTATGGCTGTGTGGAGATTTGTAACTGTGTGGAGGCCAGGAAGATGAAACTGTGTAAAAGGAGACAGAAATGTATGTAAAAGAAAGATGTGTAGACGTGTGTGAAAATAGATTTGTGTATAGAAGTGTATGACTATGTATGTAAAGAAAGATATATAGATGTACAGAATGCAGTAGTGTGGAGCTATGTAGCTGAATGGAAACAAAGTCAGAGACCATTTTTAAAAAGTAAAAAGAAAAAAAAAAGTTACCATCAGAAGGTGTGCATGTTTCCTTATTTTACCAGTCAGATAAGATATTTATTGTCAATTACCCTATGATTATAAAAAAAAGTTTCTTATCCCTAACTACTCTGAGGCATTCCTTGTATTACTCTGGAGTGCATCGTGATCCATGTTCGTCTTCTTTTTCATCAGTCTCACTCTGTGTAGACCGTGCAGTCCTCGAGGATGCTGCAAGCCAGAGCCAGCTGCCTCATCCTTCCAGAAGTTTGCATCACCCGGCGCTCTGCTTCTTTATAGTATTAATCTCTTGACGAAATGTGCATCTTCCTTTAGTTGTGGATTGTTTCCCAGACCCCACGGACTCTGAGCTCCAAAAGGGACGACAATCCGCCTTGTTCTAAAATTCAGCCATGGTGACCTCTGCAATCCCCAAAGAAACGTGGAGAACGGACCTTTTTTTAAGCCTTGGAGCACAAACTCCAGACTGAGCACGCGCAGACGACTAGGGTTCTCAAAGGCCCCGCCTCCAGATCTTCGAGCCCCGCCCCTCCTTGCTCCACCCCTGGAGAACAATGAGACCTAAGGGCTTTGGCCCACGCTTCCGCCCGCCCCACCACCTAGCCCCACCCCGTGTGGCCACGCCCCTCGAGACCAGTCAGCTGCGGGCCTTAAAGGCACGCAGCAGCAGCGGCTTCCGGGCGGAAGCTGTTGCGCGCTGCTTGGCTTGGAACTGACTTGGTTTACCGGCCCAACCGGGGATGGCCCCCAAAATCCCAGACTCTGTGGAAGAGCTCCGCGCTGCCGGCAACCAGAACTTCCGTAATGGCCAGTATGGCGAGGCCTCGGCGTTGTACGAGCGCGCACTGCGGCTGCTGCAGGCGCGAGGTAGGAACCCGCCCCGCGTTTCCCCTCCCCGCCTGCGTCCTCCACCTGCATCCCCCGCACTGGGCCTCCAGTTGGCTCAGCCTTCGGGTTTCCCTTTCCTCGTGTCCAACCGCCGCACCAGGCTCTTCCAGGGCTTGATCCCGCGCTTCCTCCCGCCCCTTGCCGCCTAGCTGTGACCCCCCATCTAGCCCCGCCCCCCCAGGCCAGTCGGCTGCGGGCCTTAAGGGCACGCAGCTGCCGCTTCCGCCCGGAAGCTGTTGCGCACTACTCTGCGGGGAGCGGAGGTGGTCCCTGTTTGCCGGTCTCCCGGGATGGCTCCCAAACTCTCAGACTCTGTGGAAGAGCTCCGCGCTGCCGGCAACCAGAGTTTCCGCAACGGCCAGTATGGCGAGGCCTCGGCGCTGTACGAGCGCGCGCTGCGACTGCTGCAGGCGCGAGGTAGGAACCTGTCCCACGTTTTCCCCTCCGGGCCTGCAGGCGTCATGCACCCGCATCGACGCCCCGGCCTCACGTTGACCTAGTGTCCTGGGTCTTTTCCCCAGGCCAACCTCCGCACCAGGCCCTCCCACCACGCTCCCTCATCATTTCCACTTTAGCATCCTATGTGAAAAACTTACTTGACTCTCTACCTGCTTTTTAACTGTCTTCTTGGCTTGTACCTTAAGTTACTCAGGCCTCACCCTGACCCTTGAGGATATAGCAAACTTCCTCCTTCCCCCATCTATTCATTTTACAATTCATTTGAGCACCTTTTGTAGACTGACTGGATGTGGCGAGATGGGGTCGAACTTCCTGGAAGCAGAGTTGTCATATGTTTGTGAATCAGTAAACAAGACCTCTGAGATTAGAGCTGTTAAGACAAGAGTCGGATACCTTAGGAAGGAAGTCAGAGACAACTTCTCAAGACATATTTGAGGTGATCTCCATGAGAAGCTCAGTGTCTAATGCTTTGCACTGGGCATCCCAGGTGTAGGAAACCATCAGAAAGGATACAGATAGACTAAACAGTATGAGCTCCTAAGGAGAATGTTTAAGATATGAAGTAGATAAAACCTTATCGTGTGGGTGGTTTAAACCCTCCAAAGAGTTGGGATTGAATCCCTTAGTTGGAAGAGCTTGAACAGGAATGTCGATATTGGTGATTCTCCTAGCCTTTGTCCAAAGTTCCAAAAGCTTTGACTTGAAAACGGCCTTGAATCAAATCTCATTTTCTTGTCCCCATTCTCCTTTCTTGATAGCGTTTATTGAGTGTTTTCCTGTGTGCTAGATGTTGTCATTGTTTATCTTCACTCCGATGAAATCGATTGGAGACACTTGTAGATGAGGAATTCAAAAGAATTGCCTAATGAGGATATCAGACCCAAGATTTGAATATAAATTTGATTTCTGAGTCTGGGTTTTTTTTTTTTTTTTAACTATTTGTAATCATATGTATGTAGGGGGAGGATAATATGCATGAATTATCACTCCCCTAGAACTGGAGTTAAAGTTGTGAGCTGCCTGATGTGGGTGGAGGGAACTGAACTATAACTAGTCTCCTGCAAGATCAGTACATGCTTTTAACTCCTGAGTCATCTCTCCAGCCCCCTGGGTCCAAATTTTGAATTATTAGCTAGACTTCTCCATAAATCTTCAAAATTCGTCCTTTTTATTTAAAGTTTTTATTGCTTCAGCTTTTTTCCCTGAAAACCCTCTTGGGCTCCACATCATGAGCTACTCAGGACTCTAAAGTTACTGCCTTTTATTCATGGCCCCCATCCCTGAATAAACATAATTACTGTTGGCCAAGAAAAGCTATGCTTTTGTGGGGATTTATTCTGTGAATAGTTACCCTGGTGTTTAAATTCATCATGTTTTTCTTCTGATCCTACTACTGATTTTCTATGTGATTATGTGGGTACTTCTCTTGACTTCTCAGATCAGTTGTCTTGGCCTTAGGAGGAGGAGGGGCTGGAGCTGGAGAGATGGCCCACCTGTTAAGAACACTACCTGCTCTTTCAGAGATCCCAGGTTCAGTTCTCAGAATCCACATAAAGAGTCACAACTATCTGTACTCCAGGTCTAGGAGCTTGACAGCCTCACACACACATACATGTGGACAACACACTAATGTATATAAAGTAAATAATATTAATAATAAAAAGAGGAGCACAGGGAAGCCTTCAAATGTCGATGCACACAAGTGCTCAGAATTGCATGGGACTGTCAGCTGGATTACAGGTTCTAAGAACCTTTCCAATACAACCCTGCTGCTTGTGAGCAGCTCTATGCTTTGGTGACTTGAGATGGATTAGTAGTTTTTAAGTGTTTGTACTTGTTCCTCATGGCAAAGATTTATTTACTTTAAGTATTTTCTGGCCCAAGAGAAGAGAAAAAAGCATATAAATCTATTATGTTTAGCATTGTTAGTATTGAATGAAAGATATCAAGTGGCAACATGGTATCATACTTCGTAAAGCAAGTTGCAAAAGGATAGGCAATTTGATGCCCCTTGGGAAACACTTTAATGATACTGTAACTTGCCTGTTAATGGTGTATACTAAAAGGGGCAGTGCTTAAGAATTCACTCACCAGCTTGAGGATTGTGCTGGCCTCCAGGATAGGGAGCACAGGGGCAAAGATGAGGGTGGGTGGAGCTTTAGCCATTTCAAAAATAACATTTAGGCCAACACAATGAAACCTTGCTCTGGAATAAATGGATGAATGAGAGTGTGGCTGTGCCGCCGCTGCCCCCCCCTCCCGTTATCCGAGCACACCGGAGGCAGGAACAGGAAGCTATTGGAAGGTCAAGGCTAACTTTCTCCACATAGTAAGATGGAAATCCTCCTGCCTCTGCTTCAGGAGCACTGAAATTAAAGCGATATGCCATCACACCAGCAATTTGTTTTGATTAAAAAAGAAAGAAAGAAGGGCTGGAGAGATGGCTTAGAAGCTAAGAGTACTGACTGCTCTTCCAGAGGTCCTGAGTTCAATTCCCAGCAACCACATGGTGGCTCACAACCATCTGTAATGAGATCTGATACCCTCTTCTGTACACTGTATACATAACAAATAAGTAAATCTTAAAAATAAAAAAAAGAAAAGAAACTAGATGTGATGACATGAATCTTGTAGCCCCAGTACTTTGAGAGACTGAGGCAGGAGAATTGCTATTCAAAGCCAACCTAGTAGTGAGGCTTGAATTAAAGGTGGGGGGGGGGACAGAGTGGGAGCAGCTAAAGTGGTGGATACTGAGTATCATACAATTTAATGTCTAAATCAAAGTTTTCAGTAAGACCTGTGAGCTATATGCCTAGGAGTTTATTTTCTGTGTCTCTCTTGTGTTTTATGACCCATGCTGGTAAGTAAAATGTATTTGAAATTTTCTTTTAAAATGAAAATCAGGGGTTAAAAAGAAGAGAGTACAAAGTTGGGGGGTTTAGAAGTAGGGGTGAATCTAGGAGGTTGTGGGGAATAGAGGCTAATGTGGCCAACGTATGTTTAATGAGATTCTCAAATTAATAAAAATATTTTTAAGATGAAAATGGGGGGTTGTTCTGTGAGGTGGCTCAGGTGAAGGCACTGTGGGAAGCCTGACGATCTAAGTTCTGTTCCTCAGACCCACGTGGTGGAAGGAGACAACTGACTCCTTCAGTTGCCCTCTGACCTTCATATGTCCTCCTTAGGGGCACATACACGCCCACAAAGTAAGTTTTAAAAAGTAAAAATGATTATCTCACAGTGAGATTTGAGCTTCTGTGACTGCTGAGAGTGAGCACTGGCTTTAGGGAAATGACTCACTGTTGTCCCTTCTGGGTGCTTTGCTTCACTTTGAGTTGCCCATAGTCCTGTCAGACACAGCTCTGTTACCACGTCTCTGGTGAAGTCTTTTCTGACTTACTAACTGCTCTCCAGCTTGCATTTCCTTCCAACTCTGGGTCACTCCCTCTGCCAGGCATTTATTATTGTCCTTCTCCTTGTTTCTTTTTCCACTGAATCCTGTGATTAAGTTAGCCACACACACACTCAGATAATTAAAACATTGCTTTTTCTGAGACAGAAGCCAGCTATTTCATGTTTATTTTTATATACTCATATTATAAAATGAGTAAATGAGGAGTAAATAAGGTTCCTGTGAATGGCAGAAATCTCAGTTTCCCCACTGTCTTGACAAGAATGGCAAACATGCTATCCTGCCTGATGGAAATCTGGTTAAGCTCCAGTACTCTCTGCTGCCTTTCCCCAAAGCCTGGAGAACGCCAGGTGTGAGGTGCATCCCTGTGTCCTCTGACAGACCTCTCTCCCCAACTCACAATCTTGTTGCTCTTCCTGCCTCCATCTGGGCAGGTTCTGCAGACCCTGAAGAAGAAAGCGTTCTGTACTCCAACCGTGCAGCATGCTACTTGAAAGATGGGAACTGCACAGACTGCATCAAAGACTGCACTTCGTAAGTGGCCTGGGAGGCTCTCGAATGCCCGAGCGTTACGGAAGAACAAGCCAGGTTTCTTCTTTGGAAGAATCCCACCGTTTCCTTCTGTGACAGATCTTAGAAAGTGTCACTTAAGTAGCATCGGGACATTTAGAACAACGGGCACTACTGGATCCTTGTTGTCTTGGAGTTTTGTCTCTTGTCTCAGTGCTTCTGAGACTGGTGTAGGGTAGGAAATTAGAGGTGAGACACAGTTACAGTGACTGGCTTGCTCGAGTGTTTTCCTGGGATGGTGACTTGAGAGGTAAGAGATGTTAACCAATTGTCTAAAGAAGCAAAGAGATGGTGAGACATACCTTTAATCCCAGTGTTCAATTAGGCAGAGGTAGGCAGATCTTTGTGAGATAGTGAGACCCTGGTAGGGGTCCAAGAGAGGAAGAAATGACAGTCTGTCAAGTAACCAGTTTTACAGGACATTGGACAGTTTTTTCCTATTCCATTCTTCCCGCTAGCCTTTGTTCATTGCTAAACTAAACTAGGTCACTGGGTTCTTCTGGCTAATCCTAGCATGGGAGGATTAAGGAGAGAGGTGTGCTCATGGAGCCTGTGCTAGCTTTTTTTCTCTTTCACGGGTTACTCACTCTGATGGTAAGTTTATCCTCTTGCCCAGAGCAGAAAGAGTTGCTAAAGACTGGGATGATGAAGTGATTTCCCGGGGTCCCATGGGTAGTGGTAGTGTGGATAGAATGTGAACTCAGTCCTAGGCCTGTTTGTTACTTCTGCTGGACCACAGTGTGGAAACATGTCCACATGAAAACTGTGAGACTCCTGTTCTTCATTTGGGAGGGGGCAGAGGGCATAGAAATGAAGACATGTGCACATATATTTCATTAGTGCTTCTGCTTTCTATCCCTTCCCATTCAGCTAAGTTGAGAATTCCCTTCCTATTCTAGAAATGGTGTCTTTCTGTCAGAAATTAACTCTTTTATGCTGACTGCTGCAGATGACCCCACCTGAATCACTGCACTGTTGGGGAAGCCTGTTGGCCTAGCAGACAGGTGACATTTTTGCATCCTGTTCTAGAGCACTGGCCTTGGTTCCCTTCAGCATCAAGCCCTTGCTGCGAAGAGCATCTGCATATGAAGCCCTGGAGAAGTACCCCCTGGCCTATGTCGACTATAAGACTGTGCTACAAATTGATAACAGTGTGGCATCAGCCCTGGAAGGCATCAACAGGTGAGTCCAGTATATTGCAGAATCCCTCCATGAACCAGTACCCTTGGGCCATTGCTTTAGTTGTATGTGTGTGTGGTCCTGTTTCTGCTCCTGTTCCTGTATGCATGTAGAGGCTATGGATTGAACCTTAGTTTTTGACAGTCATTGACAGAGCACATCAGTTTGGCTAAGCTAACTGGCCAGCCACCTCCAGAGACCGTACTTACTTTACTGTCTGTCTCTCCGGAGTTATTACAGGTTTACATTATCATGCTCAACTTTGTATTCAAGTGTTCAGTATTTAGAATCAGGCCCTAATGCTTACATGGCAAGCCTAACTTTAGCCCCAATAACTTGGGAAAGTGTGTGTGTGTTTGTTTGGAGCCAGGCTCTCACTATGCAGCTCTAACTGTCCTGGAACTCAATATATAGACCAGGCTGGCCACAGAGACTTGGAAAACTCTTATCTAAGGAGACTCTACTGCTGTATTTAGCAGATTGTGTAATGTGTAACTGTAGCTAAAACATGGCTCAGCAGTTATGAGTGCTTGCTGCTTTTGCAGGGGACCAGAGTTCAGTTCCTAAAGTCAGAGTTACTGAGATTGGTGGTTGGTTTTTATCTACATGTACACATTCATTCGCATACTAATGTTTATTGGGCTCTTTTTAAAGTAGGGGGCTCAACAGAGGGCAGCAAAATTGGAAAAGACTCAGACTCTACTAGTGTTCAGAGTGCTACCTCTAACTGGAGAGTAACACAAAGAGCTAGTACTACTAGATGGGATAATGTAAGTGTAAAGTCGTCTTTCTGGTCTCCTGAACCATAGCTTATTTTTTGTTTCTTCTCATAGATACCCCTGTTTGTATATTTGATCATAATTTCCCCTCATATCGGTTGCTAGAAAGCCAAGCACCAAACTAATACTGTAATATGGTCTATGTTTGGTTTCTCAGTTGACTTTTGTCAACACCTGTTTTCTCTTTGAGTCTTTTTGTTATTTACCAAACACTATCAGTTTTGTGCTAGACCTTGCCCAAGACCTGCTGAATAAGGCATTACTCTCTCTGTCCTTACACAGCTCTTGGCCTCAGAGGGAGTACTGGTCAGTATTTCGCAGGCTCAGCAGTCAGTGAGCATTAAGTATGGGAGTGGGCAGCACAGGTTGCTCCAGGACAGAGAGAGGCTCTCATCCGGCTGGGAAGACAGCCAGAGAGGGCTTTTCATAGTGAAGTCACTACAGAATCAGTTCAGTGAGGTCAGAAGCAGGTGGCAGTTAAAAAAGTGGTCATGTCATTATGAACAGAGACGGAGGTGTAGCTGGGGTGATAAGGGGTGTCCAGGAGAGTTTTTTACATATTTGGGTTAGGGTTAGGGTAATTTTATTATTATTTTATGTGAATTGGTGTTTTGCCTGAATGCATAACTGTATAAGGGTGTCAAATCTCGGAATTACAGACAGTTGTTAGTTGCCATGTGGATGCTGGGAGCCAAACTCAGGTCCTCCAGGAGAACAGTCAATACTCTTAACCTCTGAGCCATCTCTCCAGCCCCGAGAGTTTTATAAATGATGGTGTTGAAGGAAATCTAAGGTGGAGTCACTTAGGAAAAATCTTGAAGGTGGGAGAGAAAGATGCTGCCCAGTGAAGTTCCTGAAAGGCAGGGATGGGACCCAGAACTTACATGGTTGGCTCTGTATGACAGGAGAAAAGTGAGGATGATTGAACACTGTCTTAACTACCCTTCCTGTTGCTGTGATAACGTACCCTGACAAAAGCAATTTAAAGGTCAAAGGTTTATTTTGGGGGCTGGAGAGATGGCTCAGAGGTTAAGAGCACTGACTGTTCTTCCAGAGGACCTGAGTTCAATTCCCAGCAAAACCACATGGTGGCTCACAACCATCTATGATGAGGTCTGGTGCCCTCTTCTGTAAAACTGTATGCATAATAAATAAATAAATCTTTAAAAAAAAAAAAAAAAAAAAAAAAAAAAAAAAAAAGGTTTATTTTGGCCCACAGTTAAAGAATAATCCATCATGGCAGCAGCAAGAGCTTGTGGCAGCGATTGACATTGCTTTTGCAGTAAGGAAGCAGGGTGGTCAGTGCTGATGCTCAGCTGGCCTCTGCATTGTATGCAGTCCAGTACCCAAGCTCAGGGAAGGAGGGGTCTCCCACCTTGATTAACCTAGTCAACACAAACCCTCACAGGCTTACCTAGACTCTTGTTCCTTTGGTGGTTCAAGATCTCATCAAGTTGACAATTGGGGTTGTTTTTGATCTGCTCATTTTTTATGAGTGTTTGGCCTGCCTGTGTGTATGTATACCACATGAGTGCCTGGTGCCCTCAGAGCTCAAAGGAGGATGTGGGATCCCCTGAAACTGGAATTACAGATGGTTGTGAGCCACTATGTAGGTGCTGGAAACCAAACCCACGCGTTCTTACACACCGAGTTATCTCTCTAACCATCACAAGCACCCAGGCAGGCAGATTTTTATTTGAGGTATAAGGAAGAATGCTTTGAAAATATGTTGGGGGGCTGGAGAGATGGCTCAGAGGTTAGAAGTACTGGCTACTCTTCCTGAGGTCCTGAGTTCAATTCTCAGCAACCACATGGTGGCTCACAACCATCTATGATGACGTCTTATAACCTCTTCTGGTGTATGTATACATAATAAATCTTTAAAAAAAAAAAAATGTCGGGGCTGGAGAGATGGCTCAGCGGTTAAGAGCACCGTCTGCTCTTCCAGAGGACCTGGGTTCGATTCCCAGCACCCACATGGCAGCTAACAACTGTCTGTAGTTCCAGTTCCAGGCAAACACCAAGGCAAATAAATAAATAAAGTTTTAAAAAAAAAAAATGTCAGGGAATAGGGTTGTAGATAATTGGAATAACTGGGTCAAGCAGAAAAACTGCTCCAAAGCCTATTAGGAGGCTGTGAATTTGTTGTAATTCAGTCTGTATGGTTTCATTCTTGAAACATAGGAACATAGACACTTTATTCATTCTTATAATGCAACTTACTGTATCTTGGTGGAAGCCAGAGGATATACTAGGTGCAGGAAATCCATTTCCATTAACAGCATGGCATCAAATTAAATAAGCAGGAGTTAGCTAGAGTAGGAATAGAAAGCGAAAGAAATTTTGTAACAGAGAAAATATGTGCGGAAAGGTCAGGAAAGTGGAGCTTGTTTGTTTTTGCAGTGCTGAGGATCAAATCTAGTGCCTTGTATGTGCCAGGCAAACGCTCTCTCACTGAGCCACACAGCCAGCCCAAGGGTCATGGGTAGGTATAACACACAATGGAGAGGAAGGAGAATACCAGAGCTCACAGCTATATTAGCCCTGCAAATTAGAACCACTGAGGTTTTAATATTGCTGAATGGGCTGAGATTGACACTTAAAAGAAAGTAAAATCTGAATATTAACCAAATGACAGGTATTTTTATGCTTTGAACTAGTTTCATTAAGAATTTTTTTAAATGGGATTCTTTCTTGGGGGTGTATTTAAAGTTTATCTTTAACACGTAGCAGGGGATCTTAAAATTCACATGTGGCAGCCAGGCTAAAAAAGTGTCTCTGGTGTCACATCTAAGGAGGAGCTGATGAGTAGTAGACACCTGTTTATCTGTTAGAGCCTGTGGGAAATGCAAACGAGGGGGCTGGAGGAGTGTGTCCTGCCTTGTGAAGGCGCCTCCATGCCATGGAGTGAAAGAGGAACAGCTTGACCTGGCCAGACACCCCCTGAAACTCAGCCTTTCCTTCCAGAATCACCAGAGCTCTCATGGACTCACTCGGGCCTGAGTGGCGCCTGAAGCTGCCCCCTATTCCTGTGGTACCTGTTTCAGTCCAGAAGAGATGGAATTCCTTGTCTTCGGAGAATCACAAAGAGACAGCTAAAAACAAATCCAAAGAAACTACAACTGCAAAGGGCAGAGGTGAGCTCTTGCTAAGTGTCAGTCTAAGAAGTCTAGAGAGTAACCTTCTAAAAATTGGCATCATTTAGCTGTTAGAAAATAAATGAAGTGAAAGATATAAAAAGAAAGGTCTCAACTTCTTAGAGATGGTCTCCTTGACTGTACAGTGATGTCATCAGTGAAAGGCCTAAGTGGCACAAGATTTGTAAACCTGGCTGCAAGTGTCAGCTCTTCCTCTTTAGCAGTACTTGGAAGGTGCCGCTTAGAATGTTTATGATTATAAGAACCGAAACTTTCAACATGACAAATAAGGAAATGTATTGGCTCATAATATATGTCATGCCAAAAGCCCCATCTCACTCACCCACCCCTCAACTCACTAGTTCAAAGATACTTCTTATTCTGTATACTTAGCTTATATTTTCCCAGTGTCCTGGTGTAATTGTCACAGGCTCCTGTGACCACAAGATGAGGTTTTTAACTGTCTGAGCCCCCGTCTCCCTTGGACCATCCCCAGAACTAGAAATTGATGCCTCCCTAAGAATAGATGTCCTGGGTGACCCTGGAAAAGACTAAATAAGCAGACAGACAGCTAGGCAAGTGTAGCAGGAGATTGTCGGCTGGGAGACTCTCACTAAGGTCCCAGGAGAACTGTCCTGGACTAGCAAGGCATGGGAACTGAGTCAAGACAGGGAAGTACAGGAGGGACCAGGGGTCGAGCTCTTTTATGAACATGTCAGTCTTAGACAGTGGAAGAGGATACTCATCACTCCTATACACCATGTGGGAGCCTGTTTTCCACTCCTAAGGAAATGCAGAGTGTTAATGAACTATATGTCTCAAGGTACCTGGCTTTCATTTTGTTCCTCTGCAGTCACTGAGCCATGTATTGTAGGCCCTGTGCTAACCAGTGGAGCACAGAGGACAGAACTCGTCCCTTAGGGAGTTCCTAGTCTACTGAGAGTTATGGTGTTGGTGTATTACAACACACAGGGGAAAAGCAGGTGCCATGGGATTGTTAGTGATCAGGAAGTTTAAATTGAGGAGTCAAGACAAGATCCACACTGGGGCAGATGATAAAAGTGATATATTGAGCTTGGACCTTAAAAGATGAGGTCATTAGGGAGGAAAATTGGGGGCAGATGGAATGGGAGGAGCTGGAGAAGGGAAATGCAACATGACATGGGCTGGGGGCATATTGCAGAGCCCAGGTGAAGCTGTGTCTGCATGTACCTACCCTACTGAGCTGCTTCTAGAAACTCATGCTTCTGTGCATAGGAGTATTCACTACAGAATGTTTTATAATAGCAGAACAAAACTAGATATAACCCAGGTATGTCTCCACAAACAGAAGAGGAGGGAACAAAGCCTTCCTGGAATTTTGAAAGTGAAAATATATCAACTACAGGTCCATGTATCAACTTTGTCCTGGTTGTACACATTGTTTTTTTACCCTGATAGCTTTTAAAGATTAAAATGTAGTACTGTGGAATAGACTGAGACAATTAATTGGAGCCACACAGTGAATGATCTTAAAACACTGTAGTGTGAGCAGCTTGGGTTTCACCTTGTTCTCTGCTCTCTCCTCTAAGGGCTGAAGCAGAGCTAGCTGCCTGTGGCCAGTGAAAGTGGCTACTCACACACAGGCTCACAGCAAAACAGGACAAGCCCTCTTCAGCCCCCTTCTGAAATCCAGAAACTGCAGCTTTTCTTTACTAGATGCCTCTCATTGAGTTTGTAGGCTAGTCTCTACTCTGTTATTTATTCTTCTCAGATCTGATCCTGACATAGCCCTTTACACTGAGGAGGGAACTGAGGTAAAAGAAACTGAGGTAAAGTTAAGTAGGTCATACAGAACATTCTAGCTCCCTGTGGCAGTACTAGCAGTGTCCTAGCATGCTTTTATCACATGTGTAATATGCGTGTGTAAGTGTGTTTATCAGTCTTCATTCTAATGAAAACCTTTAATTGACTAGAAGCCATCAATTAGGGGACTCCCTAGTCAGGAAGAATGGTCTGCAGCAGCTGCTCAGCAGACTCTGACTTGAAAGAGATGATGCTGAAGAGAAAACTGAACTCATTTGTGTACCTGACCCATGGTTTTTTCCTCTTCTGAATTTTTGTCTAGCACCTTCTGCTGGGGATGTGGAGAGAGCCAAAGTTCTGAAGGAAGAAGGCAATGAGCTTGTAAAGAAGGGCAACCATAAGAAAGCTATTGAGAAGTACAGTGAGAGCCTCCTGTTCAGTAGCCTGGAATCCGCCACGTACAGTAACAGGTATCTATCTTCTCTGCAGCTGCTGGTCTGGGGATTCTCCAAAGGCTTTTTTTCTGAAGGCTGGGGTGGAGCTCAGTGGGAGGATGCTCACTAGCGTGGGCTCCAGGGGTTGAGACATAGCTCAGATACTTGCTTGTACTACAGACTCCTGATGATGGAGGGTTTGGGTCCTTGTCAGGTAGTCATGTGCATTCCCACCTACCTCAGGTCCATGAACAAGGTGCTGACAGTGGCAGTTAGGAAGGGTAGAGACTCAGGGTCACAGTGTCTGTCCTTGCCCCTCCCAGGATTGTAAGGGTTCAGTGTCAGCACAGCCTCCCTGGCCTGCTCTCTACCATGGCTGCTCTAACCCACCTGTTTGTGACAGTGCTGGGCTAGAGCCCAGCGACTGGAGGAACTATTGTCTGGCTAGGACAGGACGGAAGAGTGTGCTGAGCCTGAGTACGGAACAGTGGGCCTGTATCAGGCTCTGCAGCAGGAAGTGCTGTTAAGAAAGAAGCATTGAGAGAGAAGGCGCAGGAGCCAGGACGCCTCTCCCTGTGTGGGAATCCCAGCTCTGTACTGATGCTCGGTGTAGGTGTATCACTGCTTTTTAAAGTGGAGAAAATTAAGGTGCTTCTCAACCCTGACAGCCTTCACATGGTGGTGGCAGAACTGGAATCTGGCTCCAGTGAAATCCATTAGTTTTATTGTCAGAAGCTTCAG
Source organism: Sigmodon hispidus (assembly GCA_004025045.1). Taxonomy (NCBI): domain Eukaryota; kingdom Metazoa; phylum Chordata; class Mammalia; order Rodentia; family Cricetidae; genus Sigmodon; species Sigmodon hispidus. Next base: position 27,718 of record PVIH01006510.1, on the reverse strand, counting down.
GCGTCTCAGCCACACATTTATTATCACACCTACATGCATTCAGTAGTCTAGTTAGAACATTTTTATGTGGGAGCTGGAGAGATGGCTGAGGTAAAGAGCATGGTTCCAGCACATCAAACAGTTTACAGCCACCTATAACTCCTCTGGTAGGATTCTGTACCCTCCATCACCTGTACACATGTGCATATAAATACGTGCAGGCTAACACAAAAAACAACAAATCTCAAAAATATCTTTGATCTGATAGAACTTCCTTGTTCTTTAGTAAAAACTTTAAGATGAAATGTATTTCTGGGCAGTGAGGTGTCTCAATGGGTAAAGGTGGCACACAAGTCTGGTCCACAAAGCCCACACTTAATAAAGGTGAGAGAGAAAACTGACTATAGTTATATTCTGACTTTCACATGTGTGCTATGGCATGTGCATCTACACGCACATAGAAGGGCAGTATTTGTTTAGTTGAAGAAAATTTAACACTGAAGCATGTTTAGATTGTGGCAAGGTGCTTTGGTGCACAGACTGACCCTTGTGCAGAGCTGAGGCATCTTTCTGACGGCAGCTGGTATTTCTTCAGTGATGCGTGTGAACTGTGGTCACAGGAGATGCTGTAAGAAATAAGCAGATGTAGCTCACCCGGGTTTGGTTTTGCTTCTTAAGAGCTGAAAAAGAGAACTTTTAGTTTGAATTTTGGGCCTGTGACTTTTCCAGCTTATTGGACCAGGGCACCTCCTTTGTTAGGCTAATATGTTGAGGAAGCCTGTGCCCACTTGCTCCACATTTGTGCTTCCAGCTCCCTTCTTTTCTCTAAACTCCATATCCTTGATGCTGCTAGACACCCACTGGCTCATTCTCCTAAAACACATTTTATTTCTACCATAACTTGAAAGAATTTTGTTCAAATACTGTTCTTTTTTTTTAGTTTTTTTTTTTTAATTTATTATGCATACAGTGTTCTGCCTGCAGGCCAGAAGAGCACGCCAGATCTCATTATAGATGTTAATGAGCTACCATGTGGTTGCTGGGAATTGAACTCAGGACCTCTGAAAGAACAGTCAGTGCTCTTAAGCTCTGAGCCACCTATCCAGCCCTTAAATACTGTTCTTTAAGCAAATGTATCTGAGCTATGCACATTTAAAATGTGGTCCTTCCCCTTGGGTGGGGTGCAGTACTGGGCATTATGCTCAGACCCTCATGTACTGCATTCTAGGCTGCCACTCTACCACTGACCTGGACTCCAGCCTGAGTTAGATTTTTGTTTTGTGTTTGTTTTTTTTTTTTTTAAACACTTTTCTTTTCTTTTTTTTTTTTTAAAAAAACTTTATTTATTTTATTTATTTATTTGCCTTGGTGTTTGCCTGGAACTGGAACTACAGACAGTTGTTAGCTGCCATGTGGGTGCTGGGAATCGAACCCGAGTCTTCTGGAAGAGTAAATGGTGCTCTTAACCACTGAGCCATCTCTCCAGCCCCTTGTGTTTGTTTTTAAGCAGTGATGATGATTCCAAAGTTTATCAGGAAAAAATAAAACAACATGAACATTTAGTTTAAGTGTGGGGAGAAGAGGTATCATTCAGTAAATAATGTTGGGTGGCTGGGTGGGGGTTAAACATCTTTCTGTATTTTCAAAGTAAGTTTTAAAAGATCAAAATTTCTAATGTAAAAATAATGGTGACAGAACCTACGAGCTGATTACCTCACTGTGTGGAAGGAAAACCCCACAGAAGTTATTAAGGATAAATTGGATAATTTTGTTTTTATAATATCAAAACACCTTATATAAAGATGTTCAGTATTTCATGTTTATAGCAATTTACACAAGGCCCTGAATGTGATGCCCATCAGGACCAGGAAAAAAAGTAACAAAAGTCATTAGCTACCATTTTCTTTCATCTTCACAGAAATTAAAATTTGAGACCTGGGTTTGTTAGGGCTATAGGAAAAGAGACTCTTGGTAATTTCTTCAGAGTGCCTGGCAATAACAGAATTGGAACTGTCGGTTCCTCTTGATCTAGCAGCTCCTCCTGAGGGAGTTCACTGCAGCATTCCGTACTTAACATGCTGGAAACAGTTCAAATACTTGCAGAGGGAATTGGTAAACAAGTGATGCGGTATCCAATTAGTGAGTGCTCCAAAGACACTGAGGAATGTGAGTGGCCAAGTAGACAGGCTTCCTCCAGTGACTCCTCTCTGAAGAAGAGACAAGACTTAGATGATGAAAATCACTGTGGGTATTTTCCAATGTATGGAAAGTTGGAAACATCTAAGGACTTGGAACGCCCATCTACTCACCATCTAAGTTCTCCAGTAGATGCAGGTGCGGACTCTCCAGTGCTAAGGACTGCACTTCATCCCTAGCCCAATCTATTTTATTGTGGATTGTTGCAGAGTAATTGGTTACATCTTTATACTCCAACCCTGAAATATCAGCATATGTAATGTTAATCAGGATTAATATTCATGCATTTGTTTTTTTAAAATGGTTGAGTTTTCCATCTGTTGAGGGAAACGTTTTGAGAACTTTTCTTTGCTTGAAGAGCCTAATGCAGGATGGGGAATGACAGAACTGTGCAAGGTCAGGCTCTGGGTTCCCACAGACCCACTGGTTTGAACTCTAGCTCTACCCCTTACTATTAAGTAGGCCTTGGGCAAGACTCTTGACTCCTGAACTAGTGGTTAAGTTTCTCATAGCCTTTGCATCTGCAACAAAGACTAGGGAGTTGGAGAGATGGCTCATCAGTTAAGGGCACTGGCTGTTCTTCCAGGAGACCCGGTTTCAGTTCTCAGCACCCTTGTGGAGGCTCACAGCCACCTTTGGCTCTAGCTCCAACAGATCCAACACCTTTTTCTGGCCTCCATGGGCACTAGCACACATAAACCTCAATCTTGGGAGGTGAGGTTAGGCCTAAGAGGATTGAGGTGGAAAGAACGGCACAGAGTGGGGCCTTAGTACATCAGGTCATCCCCAGCTGCCTTCATCTTGCTTGAGGGGATCCACAAGTGATTGAACTTCTTCAATGGTCTTTCCACATTAGAGCCCTCTGCCATCTAGTCCTGAAACAGTACAAAGAGGCAGTGAAGGACTGCACAGAAGCCCTCAAGCTGGATGGAAAGAATGTGAAGGCCTTTTACAGACGGGCTCAAGCCTACAAGGCACTCAAGGTAAAGAATCCCTGCCCAGAGGCCCACCCATAGCTACAGAGGTTTATGCCAGTGCTGGTTCTTGGTATACCTCATGAAGCAACACTTGCTCTGTCCTTATCCCAGATGCTGCCGTAGCGCTGGTCTGGGGTTTGAAAACATCCTCCTACCTCACCACTTCCCCACTCCTACTGGTTCTCACCTAGGTCCCTTCCCCAACCCTTCTTTTCTCTATCCTAGGACTATAAATCCAGCCTTGCAGATATCAGCAGCCTCCTACAGATCGAGCCCAGGAATGGCCCTGCCCAGAAGTTACAGCAGGAAGTCAACCAGAACATGAACTAAAACCCAGGAGGGTAACAGGAACCTTCTACCTGACCCTCCCAGAGAGGCTAGGGGCCTCCCTGCATCTGCTCCCAATACCCAGCATGCCCCTAAGGGAGTACAAAAGCAACCCAGCTTTGGCCCCTTGGAGAGGTAGCAGCCTTCTACCTGAGAAGCTTTGCTTGTTCAAATTAAGTCCATTACAGACAAGCACAGGACATTTTTTTTTTTTTTTTTTTTTTTTTTTTTTTTTTTCAGAAAGGTCCCCACTGGAGCTAAAGTGTGACGCTAAAGTCTGGTCTCATCCCCTTGCTTCAGCCTGGTCTTTGTCAACACAGTACTTGGCAACTGTCATGACCCATATGTGCCGCAGACTGATTGTTGCCCTGTGGTGTCCCCAGTTGATCTGTGCTGGGAGGGTGGTATTGACAAGCTAAAGTGCTGGCTTACCTACACCCAGAGCGGCCTGTTGAGCTGGTTCTCCAAGGCTGCCATCTCCCCAAGGGTACAGCTGTTGTCTGCACCCAGTCCTTGGCACAGTGTCCTGTGTTGAGCTCCAGTGCCTTTAGTCCAGGCCCTTTGTGGGAAGGCAGAGCCTGACCCTTGGAGGCTCTGTGCTGTTGCCTTCTGTATGGAGCTACCTACGCTGTTCAAAGAGCCTGAATTCCTCCTGGGATGGGGAGAGAGGCCTCCTTGAGATTTGTGTCCCTCCAGTCTGAGCAGGAACTGACCTTTCCCTGACAGCAGCCCCTCAGGCTTCTTTGTTGTTTGTTGTTGTTATGTTGAAGTTATTTGAACTGATTTTATTGAACTGTGTGTTGCTGTTGCATTAAAAGTTTTTCTTCTGTACAACCGACTTTTGCATGTTTGTGTTTTCAGCTTTGCACTGGAAACTCGGTACTTGTAACAATCCCTGTGCTTTGTTGAACATAGCACAAAACAAAAACAAGATGGGCCTTAAACACATCTTTCCTGTTACTGAGTTCAGTCTTTTAAAGAAATGTTCATTGTAAAATCTTTTCACTTATGATTATTGCCTAAATAAGATATAGAATGATCTTTGCGGGGGGGGGGCGGTACTGATTTTTGGACATTCTTTCATTTATTGAGCAAATTTTTGGAACAACCCAAGCATTGTGTATAGTCCAAGGAAAACAGGCTAACTAGGTCAGGTGGTCCTGGCTCACAGGGTAGTGGCCCTGTGAGAGGACAGGGGGTTAATCAGATAGCAGCTTAAATGTAAAGCTGCACCTGGCTTAGGGATCATGGAGGAGCTATTCAGCAATTAGCTGTCCTGCCTGCCTCCATGAAGAGGTTTGCACAATGGAAAGCTAAAGTCTGCTGGTAAGTAGAGCATTTGCCTATCATGTGTGAAGCCCTGGGTTCAAGACTCTGCACCACAAAAAGTAAAGAGAAAAGTTGCCAATGTGGAAATCAATGTAGATACTCCTCAAAAAGTACCTACAGTGAGTTCTGGGGATATATAGCCTTTCTCAAAAAAGAAAACATCCAGCAATTAGCACTCCTTAGACACTGTGCATCCCTGTTTATTATGGCAGCATTAACCATCAGGAATGGATGAAATGTACACATACACAGTGAGTAGGTGTCTGTTAGCATGTGAATGTGGGTGCCACAGCTCATCAGAACAACTCTCCATCTTTACATAAGCTCCAGGTGTCAGACTTGGGTCACTAGGCTTCCATGGCAAGTGGGTCATTACTCTGACTATACAGTAGAATTTTATTCATCCGTAAAGAATAAAATTCTTCGCAGGAAAATGGATAAAGCTGGAGAATAATAAATTAAGAACTTATGTTCTGTGGAGAACATAAGTAAAATTAAAATAAAGCAGACTCATGTTTTCTTTTTTTAAAAACTTTATTTATTATTTATTTATTTTATTTATTTGCCTGGAACTGGAACTACAGACAGTTGTGAACTGCCATGTGGGTGCTGGGAATCAAACCCGGGTCCTCTGGAAGAGCAGACGGTGCTCCTAACCACTGAGCCATCTCTCCAGCCCCAACTCATGTTTTCTTATATGTGTAATCTAATATTGTGTGTGTGTGTGCATTTGAGGAGAGGAAGGGCCTGGGACAGAAGAGCATAATGAGGTGGTAAATCAGAACAAAGTGCATGTTCTACATAATAAATGTGATGATGAAACATTTTTATGATAAATATATGCTAACAATGAGAAAAATATTCCAAAGGTAATATTAATAAGTGGGCAGTTGGACAGGCAGAACATGTATGCTTCCTAGTGGGAGCACTCCCTAAGGAAAGACTCACAGTACCCTTCCCATTTGCGAAGTTCTCAACATGGGACAAGGCTGCAAGTTATTGTTTTCACCATAGTGAAACAGAATGAAATAGACCTGAATAAAAATGAGCCATCAGGTTTTCCTTCTGATGTACCACCAGCATAGTGAAGCCAGGGGCTGCTGCCAAAGTCCAGCTGAACTCAGACCAGGATGACGGGGGCGGATTTGCAGAGTAGAACTAAAGAGTAGGGTGAGACTGATCCATTGCATGTGGAAGATGAGAGGGCGGAAAGGGAAATGACAGTGAGGTGGGGAGACCTTGTTCTAGAACTGAACGAGGGTGGGGGACTTCCCTGAGAACAAGACCAAACCAAGGGGCTGGGAGCTGTAAGCGGTAAACCTGGCTTTAGTTGTCAATAGGGCTAGTTTCTGACAGTCTAAGAACTAACAGTAAATAGGGTGAAGATCTGTGGCCCAGGAGCTTCCACAAGTTGGGGGAAAAAAAAAAAAAAAAAAAAAAAGGAAACAAGTCCTTGAGTAAATATGATTGAAAATGGGGTTGTAAATTAGATACGGAGAATGTGAAGAGAAAAAAGAGGAATGGGGACCAGGCCTGAAAAATGCCAGCATTGAGCATCTAAAGAGAATGAGGAGAAATTGGGGAACAGTGGATTGGAGGTGTGGAGTTTAAAGAGGCACTGGGCAGGGGCAATGTGAGGCAGAATGGCAGGACCCTGTTGGATCTGTTGTAGTGAGCTTGTGACAGTACCAGTGTGCAGGTGTATCTTCACTGCTCTTTGGTCACATGGGTATGAAGGCAAGGAGCTGAGGTCTGTACCCCTTGAGGTGACCACTAACTTCCCTGAAGAACCTTGGCCTCCCCATTTAGGGATGAAATCTCTTACCAAGGAAGGTAACCTCATAGATTTCTACACAATTCCTACTTGAATCCCACATTTGGTCAGCTGGGACCTACATGCAATCACTGGCTTCTGTGTTATTTATCTGGGCTGCAGAAATGTCACATAGTTCAGATATGGCTGCCTGGAGCTTTAATCCATTTGCTCAGTTCAGTACAGGATGGCATTCATTTAACCATCTATTGTTGGAGGCCAGTTTGTAGTCTGGAGCTGTTGTATACCTAAGTCCAGCTCCCTGTGGGTCTCCTATTTTAATATGCACGTTTTGTCTATTTCACCACTTGTTTGGGGTTCTGGTTCTATTGAGCCAAAGTTCCAATCCAGTAAAGTCTTTTTCTCTGCCCCTTACCCTCCCTCAGGCACAAGAAAGAAAGCCTCCTGGGAGGCAAGACAGATTTTTGCAGCATTTTTTAATATACAAAGGGAAAAAATTAGCAGTGGACTGTGTATCCAGCCTTCATTACATTCTAAAGCTCAACAGAGAGAGCAGGAAATAAGTTAGAGTTCACAGGACCTTAGAACCAAAAGCAGAAATGCTGTACTCGGCAGTCAAGGGAGTGACAGTTCCATTTTCAGTGGGGGAAAGAAAAAAAATGTTCCCAAAGTATATAAGACACCCAGTCTTAAGAAGGTGGCTGACCCACAGCAGAGCAGGCCTTCAGACGAACAGAACTAGCCAGGCAGTGACCCCTAGGGCCTGGCAGAGCAGCTGGCATGAGAATGCTCCAGTTGCCATGTATATCTCCTATGGCTCGCTGAATTCCTTGGTGCTTCAGACAAAACCACCAACACATCAGTGAGTTTTCCACTGTCAGCCCTTGCTGGGCTCTCTGCAGGGTCTGAGTGCAGCTCAGCTGCTCTGTCGTGGGTCCTCCCACCCCCAGCCACCCACTATGTTCAGGTCTTGTTGCCTTCTGCCGAATCCATTTCCTGATGCTGATGCGCCTGCAACACTGCTACCGCCTCTTCTATCTGCAGGACACAAGAGAAAGGAGCTAAGTGAAGCTGCCCAGTGAGCCCCAGAGGAGCCATGGCATCTCCTGCCTCAGCATGATAAAGGATTCGTGGAGCCCTCATACTCTGCTGCTCACTGACAAGAGCCCAGCCCTGTGGTGATATGTTACATATTTAACAAAACCTGAAATATCAGAGAGAGGAAACATCGCAGTCAGTTCTCACCCAGCTATCTTGCAACTTCCTCAGCCTCGCTCCTGGTCACTTCTGCTTCTGCTGGGTTCCTAAGAGGCCTTATATACCCTTCTCGTCAGCTGTTCCCATCCAGGTTGGGATTAAAGATGTGAGCTACTCTAGCTAGCCTTGAACTCACAGAAACAGAGGAAATTCTGTCTCTGGAGTTATGAGATTAAGGGTGTAGGTCACCATAGTTTTCCTTGTGCTGGGATTAAAGGTGTGTGCTATTGAATCTCAGCTGTTTGTCCTTGTACTCAAGGGTCAAGAAATTCCTGAGCTGTCTGTGTAGGTTTTGACTATGTGTATAATCTCTCGAATATTTCAGGTTTTATTAAATATGTAATATCACAGCCCCACTGTCACCTTCTCAAATAGAGGTACCATTGCTGGACATGACTGTACAGTCAGAACACAGCTGCTGATACTAGGGAGCAACACAGAGCTTGTCCTTGGAGGGATTGAAGTCATGAACCCTCAACTAAGATCCAGCATATTGATGTTAGATACTATAACCTATCCAGGACAGCCCTTGCTCTTTGCTGTACTGCCACCCAGCCTCCACCTGCCTTGGCATGGAGGGACTCTGGGGACTCCAGCAATAACAGAAGCTCCAGGTTGTCCATCTCCAGCAGCATGCCCGTGATCTTGCCAGTCAGTGGGGCGCAGGTGTCGTGGATGAGGGAGTAGAGACGCTCCCCTGTGTAGAACAACCTGATAGCTTACGCACACACCTGCCTCAAAGCCTAGCACCCAGGAATGGAGCAATGAGGTGTCTGGGATCCTAGAACCTGTCACTCCAAACTATGTCATTTAACCTTACTAGAAACTGTAATAACAAACCCGCCTTGGAGGACAACCAGAAGGGCCAAGTTGAATATGGTATGTGAAAAGTCAGTTGAGTTTCAAGACTCTGTTTGTTCCTCTTGTGAGAAGTGGTTCTCACTGAACACATTGGGATCTAGACAGGGTGTTTTGAGACTATGAGTTGTGGTAAACACTCAGCTTAAATTTACCTTCCACCATCAGGTACTTTGAGCAGTACAGCGTAGCTTTGGTGTCTGCCCACCTTGACAATGCATGGAGGAACAGGTGGTTAAGTGGGAACAGAAAAGTCTTCCCATAAAGAGATGACAATACTTACAGACAAAAGCCAATTGGGCCTACGTTAGGCAAGCGGTGTTAGGGAGAGGCATGAAGTGACAAAATCTAGTAAGTAAGCTAAGGAAACAGTGGAGTAGGGGCTGGAGAGATGGTTCAGCGGTTAAGAACACTGACTGCTCTTCCAGAGGACTGGGGTTCAATTCCCAGCACCCACATGGCAGCTCACAACTGTCTGAAGTTCCAGTTCCCAGTTCCAGGCAAACACCAAGGCAAATAAATTTAAAAAAAAAAAAAAGAAAGAGAGAAAGAAAAAAAGAAAGAAAGAAAGGAAGGAAGGAAGAAAGAAAAGAAAACAGTGGAGTAGTGGCAATGAGGGTGTTCAGTGAAGGGGTTTGCAGGGTGAGGAGTATGCTGACCAGAAATAAGCTGCTCATTCATTCCAATATTAGTAATGGCACATTTGCGTGTGTGTAGCTTTCCTTCTCTATCACTTCCCACTTATTCCCTGGAGACAGTATTTCTCACTGATCCTGAAGTTGCCTGTTCAGCTAGGTGGGTTGGCCAGCAAGTTCCTGCCATCTTCCCGTCTCCATCCTCCGACTCTGGAGTTACAGGCACACATCGCCATGACCAGCTTTTATGTGAATACTAGGGATTCAAACTCAAGTCCTCTTACATAGGAAGCACTCTTACTTACTGACCCATCTCCCCAGTCCCCCACTAGTGCCATCTTTTATTAGAGCCTGTTGGAAATTTTAGGGCTGGAGAGGAACTGCCCTTGAAGCTCAGAGTCCAGAGCGGGCCACCTGTGTTTACCCAGCACACAGTTATTTCCCACCTCCTGCAGTGAGCACCAGGTGACAGATGAAATTTGACCAGGGTTTCTCCTGGAAGAGGTGTGAAGACATGTACTAACCATCTTGGACCATTTTCCAATAGAAACCCAAGGGCATTTTCCTACTCTGTTTCTTGGTCCTGATCCTGCATCCAGGTATCTCCCACCGAGAATCAGAGTCAGATACTGAGCTGGAAAAAGCCTTAGGAGCATCAACCCACTAGTGTTTTAAGACAAGAAGAGAAAGACTTAGAAAGAGGCATTTTGGGTGAAACTTCCCAACATCTTAGTGAGGAAACTAGACCTTGTTCCCAAGTCCATTCTCACTCAAGCTGTTCCCGACAGCTGGTAGCACTCAGCCCTCCAACCTGCCCCAGTGTAGGAGAGCCAGCCACTCACCAATCATTTGTTTCTGCTCATGTACGGGCGCGGCAGCCAGCATGGACACAGTCAGAGGCTGATGGCCAGGGACATACACAGCCGACTCCTGGACCTGCACATGGTGCCAGGAACATATTCCTTAACCACATGAATAGGAAAGGCCTCACACACTTACCCCATTGGGTGAACATAAACCTCCAGGAAAGGTTCTGGAAGAGTGAAGCAACATCTGCATAATCAGGTGGGGCAGAGAATCCATAATAAGGGCATGAACTAGAACACAGAGTTATTCTCTAACAGAGATGCTGTGAACCAATGAAGACGTCAGAAACACTGCCCCATGAGAGCCATACTTCACTACTCACTTTGCACCTAATAAAGCACTTCTCTCGGCAAGCTTTATGAACGCATCAGCAGTAAGCTTCTTATCTTGATGCCGTGTGTGTGTGTGTGTGTGTGTGTGTGTGTGTGTGTGTGTGTGTGTGTGTGTGTGTGTGTGTGTGTGTTGAGACAAGATCTATATAGTCCAGGACGGCCTAGAACCCACTAGGTAACCTAGGCTGACCTAGAATTCTTGTCCCCTCCTTCAACCCTCTTACATCTTGCTAATGTTAAAAGTACTAGGGCTATTTAAAGATTATTGTTCACTGCAGGAAATGATTTCAACAATACGTATTGAAATTCTAGACACGTTTCAGTAATGTTGAATTTGAAAACTTTTGTCTTTTTTTTTTTTTAAAAAAAAAAAAACCAACTTTATTTTAATGTGCATTGGTGTTTGCCTGCATGTATGTTTGTATGTGTAATGTCTGATCCCTTGGAACTGGAGTTATAGACAGTTGTGAGCTGCTATGTGGGTGCTAGGAATTGAACCCATGTCATCTGAAAGATCAATCTGCTCTTAACTCCTGAGCCATCTCTCTAGCCCCAACTTTTGGTTTCTTCTTTTTTTTTTTTTTTTTTTATTTTGTTTTGGTGTTTTGCCTACATGTGTGTCTGTGAAGGGTGTCAGATCCCCTGGAACTGGAACTACAGGCAGTTGTGAGCTGCCATGTGGGTGCTGGGAATTGAACCCGGGTCCTCTGGAAGAGCAATCAGTGCTCCCACCCGCTGAGCCATCTCTCCAGCCCCCAACTTTTGGTTTCTTATTCTTTCAGTTTTTAGTATGTTCTTAGAATTCCTTCTTCTGATACAGGAAGTTCAAATTCATTTTGATAATAACCTAGACAAAAAAACTTGTAACCAGTAAATAAAATGTAACCATGGTTCTTTTTCCTCTGTTTGTGGGGATGATCTTAGACGTGTTGCACATATTAGTAAATGAAGTTTTATAAGCCAAGAAAAGCAAAGACCAGAGGGAAATCACCGTAGCCAAAGTTATGAGCCAGGATACCCAGAGCCCACAGTGAGCAGGCAGCCTTACCCCATGGGCACTGTGTACAGCTGAAGATCCTCTATGTGTCAGAAGAGGCTGACTTGGAATAGAGCATCCATCCCCACCTGGTCCTGTAGTCTGAGTACCAATGTTGACTGTTAAAAAAAAAAAAGTTGCAAAAACGTTTTAGAAAAAAATAGAAAATTTTGGTGGAGCAGTAAAGAAATTAAGGCATTTATGTACTATAGACAAAAATGCCAAGTACATAGCAACTATAGAGATACAATATGAGGGTTCCTCAAAAAAATTAGAGTCCACACATCCAGCAAGCTCAGTTCTGAATATGTACTCAAAAGAGCTGAAAACAGGTCTCAAGGAGATATCTGCAAACCCATGTTCATAGTGGCAGTATTCATGTGCAAGAGCTCACAGGTAGAAGCGATCTGTGTTCACATTATCAGGTGAATGCATAACCAAAATCTACATATTAAGGACATTGCAACATGCTGGAACATCATTGAATCTTGTGAACATTGTGCTAAATGAAAGCTGGTCACAAAGGACTACTAGTCAGATTTCACTCACATGAAGTGACCATACTCGAATTCATAAGGCAATTGCTTATCAGTCTTTTGGCTAAGATCCACTGAAAATTCAAAGAGCCACAAATTAAATGGTGTTCCCTCCACCCCCAGGGGCAAGAAAGAATAAAATGAAAAATTGTGGCTAATGGGAAGTTCAGTTTTACAAGCCACAAAGTTTTAAAGACGATGGTGGCAAATGCTGTAGTTAGTCTTCTCAGTGTGAATATACTGGATGCCACTGCCACTAAACTGTAGGCTTGAAAACAGTACAGCTTGGGATGGAGAGATGGCTCAGTAGTTAAGAGCACTGCCTGATCTTCTAGAGAACCTGGGTTCAATTCCCAGCACCCACATGGCAGTTCACACCTGTCTGTAACTGCAGTTCCAGGGCTTCTGACATCCTCACACAGACATGGATGCAGGCAAAACATGAACATTAAAGAAAATAAAAGCATCAAAACTCTCACTGTTCTTGCAGAGTACTGGTGTTCACTTCCAAGCACCCACAAGCAACATACAACTGACTACAACTGTAGTTCCATGGTATCTTACACCCTTTTCTGACCCCTCTGGGTACTGCATTCATATAGTACACATATATTCATGGAGGCAAACATTTATTCTCATAAAATAAAAAGAAATCTTTTTTAAAAAAGTAGCCAAGCAGTAAATTTTACATTGTCTACATTTTACTGCAGTTGAAAAAATATAACAGGGGGCTGGAGAGATGGCTCAGAGGTTAAGAGTACTGACTGTTCTTCCAGAGGTCCTGGAATTCCCAGCAACCACATAGTGGCTCACAACCATCTATGATGATATCTGGTACTCTCTTCTGTATATTGAATAAATAATAAATAAATAAATCTTTTTTTAAAAAAGAAAAATATAACAATGAGCATGTATTGGAAGCCTGGCAACAACATAAAAACCAGGGACTTCATCTGGCTCATTCATACAGAATCCCTGAAGAACTCTTAGTGCTGAACATAGGGCCAGCATAGAGATGTGAGGACATTGGCCACTGCACCTTCAATACTTGCTAAGATTCAAGTCCTCCTATTTGTGAACCCACCAATCCTCCCAACAAAATGGGCCTACTATTTGTATCAGTCTCTTAAAGATTAAGTCAGCAGAGATAGCAATCAGCATGAGGCACAAAGTGACTCCCAAGGGCTGGATGCCAAGCCAACATTTCTGTTACAGACAGCCTCCAAAGCTGGCCTGGCTCACCAAGAAAGGAAGGTCACTATAGAGGCTGGTCTAAACTCCTCTCCACTGCCAATCTCAGTGGTAAGACTTTGCATCACTCGTTGACACCCTTCCATTCAAATCCTGGCCTTGCTCACTCATACTCACCTACTCTCTGTGTGTGAGGCACTTGGCTGGAGGCCTGGCTGGTACTGCTGATGTGAATATAGGGGTGTTGCATCGTGCTTAAAGGCTGGACCACTGAGGCAACTGGAGGACAGGTAGCTTATAGTACAGAGAAAAACAGGGAGAGGTTTTGAGTGATAAAGTAACACATTGTGGCCAGGGCTGGTGGGAAATTAGAAATTCATAGCTGAGAAAGAGTCAATTTACCTAGACCAAGAACTGTAGTGGTATTATGTTGTTACATTGTAAATAATTGTCCCGCCTACTGGTTTAATAAAAAATGCTGATTGGCCAAAGGCAGACAGGAAGTGGTAGGCGGGGCTACCAAACTAAGAAAACTCTGAGAACAGAGCAGAGATGCCACAGAGAAGCTAGACACCATGATGAGACACCAGAAGACACAAAGGAAAGAAGTTGAAATGCTGCTCTGAGAAAAGGTACCAAGCTGCATGGCTGAACAAGATAAGAATCATGGGTTAGTTTAAGAGTAAGAGTTAGCAAGTTGTATGTCTGGGCTTCAGATTAATCAGCATAAAATTAATATAAGCATCTGTGTGTTTCTGTGGGACTGCAGGTCTGCGGGTGTGGACAGGCCAGGAACCTAATACTACAAAGAACTCTGGGGAGGTGTATAGAAGTCTGCAAGGACTAAGCCAGCTTGTGTCTCCCCAGGCCCCAAAATTCTCATCAGTTACTTTCATCCCCAAGAGACCTGAGTGGAAGCTTGGATCTTAAAATATCATTCATCAACAATTTAGCCAAAAGAAGTTCTTTTTTTTTTTTTTTTCTGCTCTGCAAGAATTTTCAGCCCCAAGTCAGAATAGCCTTTGGAGAAGACTGACAATGGCCACACTGTGTGTCTTTGTCAGGGTTTCCCTAGTGTTTGCTGCTTCATGAACATTTCATTTGGTCCCAAGTTGGGAAAGGGTACCTAAGGCTTAAAGGGTGGAAGTAACCAACTCTGAGAAATGAAAAGCCATTGGTCCCGTAGTTGGATACGGCCTCTTCTCTGGAGGCTCATACCCACAAGCTTGGCTGAAGGTGGGAGGGCTGGATCACTTACATGAGGGCCCATGTGGCTGGGCTGTCCACCTAGAGTCTGGTTGCATCGGAGCCATGGAGCCAGAACCATAGTACATAGCCTGTGCTGTAGACTGGGAGAAGAGGACCCAAGGTGAGAGAAGATTTGCATCATTCTCGGGGACACCACTGCCAGAATCACACACTGTCTTCTGCAGGAGATATCTCAGGGCTACAAAGCGAATAGAAGGCTCCATTCTCCCATCTCAGGATTCCTTTATCCCTAAACCCCTCAGAGCAAGATAACAAATTTATTTCAAACATTGTTCCTTACCCTAGCCCAGTGACCTAGATAAAGGGTGTCATTCACTCCAGCTTGTACAAGCACAATTGCTAAAGATGTTACAAAGCCAGTGGTCTTCAATCATGTATAGCCTTGTACTATTCTCAGGTCTATAATGTCCTTCCCTAGCCATGCTCCTCAGAACACAGCCAGGTCATGCTAAGGTGCATGAGCATCTGTCTGAGTTGGGAAAATGCTACAGACACTATGGCTTTTTAGGATATCCAATAACAGATTCTGACCTAAGTGAAGAAGAAGATAACACAATAAAGTAAGTAACTGAGGCTTCAGTACTTTGGGGGGGGGTTGTTTTAAGACAGGTTTCTCTGTATAGAACTCATAGAGATAGATCCTCCTCCCAAATGCTGGAATTAAAGGTGTGCACCATCACTGCCCAGCTTTAGGCTTCAGTACTTACTGTAAGACCTCACAAACTCATTTAACCAGAGTCCTCTCCATACATTTAGGAATTTCACATAGACTGGAAGACAACCTAGCATTGCTATGCTTCTTTAAAGACGAGACAAGTGAGGCTTCAACAGAACCTATCTTTGTGAAGTTCCATCCCCCGTCACCTGAGATACAGCAGGCAGTAAGTAGTTGGTAGGTTGCTGGAAGGAGCTCAGTACAGGGCGAGAGACGGACCGCCTGTACTGATTGATCAAGATGGCCTTCCGCTCTTCCTTGCGCTGCGCCAGAGCCACATACAGAGGCTTAGTACCCACGATGCGCCCGTTCATCTCCGTCACAGCCTTTGCTGCCTCTTCTGGAGAGGAAAAGCAGACAAAGCCAAACCCCTTGCTGTGGCTACTTTCTGTCATCACCTAAAAGCAAGACAAGACAAGCGTTGCTGGGCACAGAGAAGCAAGACTCCCAGGATATACGCTTCTCCCCTGGGACCACATCCATCACTGAGAAGACCTTGTGACATCCTGTGACAGAGGGACGAATCATGTACTCCTCATTTACTGAGGTCTACTATATGCCACACACTTCATGCACCTTTGTGGCTCACACTCAGACTCCTTCCTGGTTAGGGAGGCACCATGGCTTCCCTTATAGGAGAAAAAGGGTGACTCAAGAGGAACTTTTCCAAGGCCACCTACCCGGTGGCTCAAACACAACCAGGACTGAAGACAATCTGGCTATTTCTACCCTTCCTCAAGGTGTGAGGCCAGGTTCTTCAGAAGTCTGCAACAACAGACTTTTTCATCTGCCCTTTTACAATAACCTTATTATGTTGGAGTCGCTGTAGACTTCCAGAAAAGCTTGAAGAACAGTACAGAGAACAAGGTGTGGTGGTGCATATCTGTAACTCCAGCACTGGGGAGGTTGAGGCAAGAGGAGAACTGTGAGTTCAAAGCCTGCCTCGTTACACAGTGAGACCTTGTCCCTTACCCATAATCCCCCAGTAAAAAAAAGAAAGCAAAACCCAGAGATTGCTGTGTGTCTCACACCCAGTCATCCATCACTGTTGTTAGCTTCTGTCAGTGGCAATGCTACTATCCCAACTTCAGGTTTTGCTCAGATTGCAGCTTTTGCTTCGTTTTAGTTTGGTTTGTTTTTCGAGTTAGGGTTTGTCTGTGTAACCGGTCTGGCTGTCCTGGAACTTGCTCTATACACCAGGCTGGCCCCCAAATCACAGAAATCTCCTGCCTCTATCCCCCAAGTGCTGGGATTAAAGCTGTGCACCACCACTGCCTGGCAGATTGCAGCCTTTAAACTGATCATCTTCTCCCCTTCCCAGATCAGATGCACAATACATTCTTAACCCCTTTTAAGCGGGAGGTACAAGAACCTGTTTAAACAACCACTCCATGCTGCCCATGCTGTGACACAGTGACTCTCAAACTGCCTGGCCTCTTGGTCATAGGACTGAAGTGAGGAGCACTGATAGAATTGTGCAAAAGTGACTTTATTTTTTTTTTCGGTTACAGAGATGGGCAGCAAAAAGTAAACAACAGTATCAGCATTGCCCATGAAAGCAAATATTTTTATGTCACACTAACGTTCATCTCAGTGTGCTATTTATTTATTGTCACTGCTAATGTGATGGATCTTAGCTTAATACATTAACAACACAACAGATAGTGCTGTTGCTTTAGTATTTTGATAATTAGATTTCAATAAAGTGGCTTTCTGATAATCTTATAAATTTTATTCTATGCAAAATATTTTTAGAAGGGAGCCAAAAGCTTGTCAGGACCAGGTGTCAATGCATGCATGCATGTGCCTGTGTGGATGTGTGTGTGTGTATGTGCACACTGAGGCTAGAAGAGGATGTTGAACATCCTACTCTGTTACTCTCTACCCTATTCCTTTGAGACAGAATCTCTCACTGTACCTAAAGCTAGGCTAGCAGCCAGCAAGGCTCCACCATCCTCCTATCCCCACCCAACATAGCACTGGGGTTACTAGCACGTACATGAGCAGAGTTAGTGTTTACATAGCATATGGGGATCTAAACTCAGGTCTTCATGTTTGCACAGTAGCTGCTCTTACCCATTGAGTCATCTCTCCAACACAGGGACCATAAGACTTGGTACAA
Organism: Sigmodon hispidus; assembly: GCA_004025045.1. NCBI lineage: Eukaryota > Metazoa > Chordata > Mammalia > Rodentia > Cricetidae > Sigmodon > Sigmodon hispidus. The sequence goes on along the minus strand of PVIH01006510.1, from coordinate 10,318 downwards.
AAATATTGTTAAAAACTTCTGGGGGCTGGACAGATAGCTCAGTGGCTAAGAGCACTAAGTGCTCTTCCAGAGGACCCAGGGACTCAATTCCCAGCATTCACATGGCAGCTCACAACAGTCTGTAACTCTAGCTTCAGGGCAAAACACCACTGTACATAAAATAAAAATAGATAAATCTTTAAAAACTTCTGTTAGCAGATAGTTGTTTCATTTTTTTTAAAACTTTATTTATTTATTTTATTTATTTGCCTTGGTGTTTGCCTGGAACTGGAACTACAGACAGTTGTTAGCTGCCATGTGGGTGCTGGGAATTGAACCCGGGTCCTCTGGAAGAGGAGACAGTGCTCTTAACCGCTGAGCCATCTCTCCAGCCCCAGTTGTTTCATTTTTTAAGATTTACTTATTTATTATGTATATAATATTCTGTCTGCATGTATGCCTGCAGGTCAGAAGAGGGCGCCAGATCTCATTACAGATGATTGTGAGCCACCATGTGGTGACTGGGAATTAAACTCAGGATCTCTGGAAGAGCAGCCAGTGCTCTTAATTGCTGAACCATCTGAACCATCTCAAGCCTTAGCAGATACTTTTGTAAAGGGAATAATAAAGTTAGTAAGGCTAAACATTTAAGTGGAATTTACTGTGAACTTGGCAGGGGCTTATTCACAGACAAAGTATCCACTTTCATTCATTTAATTTTTATCGCATTTTGTATAAAATAGAAGATACACATAATTAGATAAATCCAGGGCAGGAGAGATGGCTCAGAGGTTAAGAGCACTAACTGATCTCCCAGTGGTCCTGAGTTCAATTTCCAGCAACCACATGGTGGCTCACTACCATCTATAATGAGATTTGGTGCCCTCTTCTGGCATGCAGACAGAACACTGTATACATAGTAAATAAATAAATCTAAAATAATTAGATAAATTCCTAGCATATAACCTCCTTTACCCCTGTTCCCTATCTCCTCACAGTCAAGGCAAAGGCTGTTTCTATTTCCTCCAGGAAGCCCTCTCCTGACCCTGAGCCCCTGCATCTCTGTCTATAACAATGCCTTCCATCATCTGAGTGTGTGCATGCCTGTGTACAAGTGTGCAGAAACACACATTCATGCATGTGTCTACAGAGGCCAGAGGACAACCATGGATATCATTCCTCAATATGAATCCACCTTTGTTTTCTAACAGGGTCTCAAGTTGGAGAGACTGACTGACCAGCAAGTCTTAGGAATCTGCCTGTCCAGATTACCCAACAGTGCTGCATCGCCGCACAGGGCACCACATCAGTGCCGTGCTACCATACCTGGCCGTTCGTCTATGTTCTTAGGATAGAACTCAGGTTCTCACACTAGCAAGGCAGGCATTCTACCAACCGAGCTCTCCCCCCATCCAGGTTTCCCATCTCACAATAGTGATGCATCTGACCCTTATCATTAGACCATAAAGTCAACAAAGGCATAGACTGTGGCTTAGTTCTCTGTATCTGCTTACCATAGAGCCAGACATAAAATAAACAACTACTGGGCCATCTTACAATCACTCGGGCTGCTTTTATAAAGTCAGACGACTTACTTGCTAGGCTGCTGACTTGAGTTGGATCCCTCAGATCCACAGAAGAGAACTGACTCACAGGTTGACCTCTGAACTCTGGACATGTGTGTAGATACACATACATAATAAAATGTAATACAAGTTTTAAGAAAAAAAAGGTCAAATGTCTAAGTCATGCCCTTAGAATTGTGCATGCGTCTTTTCTGACTCACATAAGAAGCCGGGCTGAGAACTACACAGTTCACGATATGCTGTCATCTTGTGAATGAGATATGAACTCTAAACCTTTTTTACAGTTGTGGCCATTTGTCACATCTTAAGTACTTCACAGGATTGGGCACACAGCTAGTGCTCAATCGACAAATGGAGAAGAATGAGGAAGAGCGACAGCTAGCTGTCTCAATTTCCAGATGAGTAAACTGAGACTCAGAAATGAGGTAAATTTCTTAAACCTGGCGTATATGGTATCTGCGAATGTTTGTTGAATGAGACAAGGTTACAGTGTATCAAAACCAGCTCTACAGCTAGAGTATATGTTTAATCTCTTCCCTTCCAATCCAGACAAGGCTGCTGAGGGATCTCCAAAGATCTTAGCCAGACCAGAATGAGGAACTCAACACAAAGTCCTTGGAAGCCAAATGAGGCTGAAGGTTGTACAAGGATGAGAATCTAGGGGTTGTGCAGGGGTGAGAATCTGGGGGTTGTGCAGGGGTGAGAGGTGTGGAGGGATGAGATCTTGAAGAGCGGGGCAGAGCGGGGAATGCTGCGGTCTTCACCTTAGCACTAGTGATCACTCCATAGGAGGAGAAAACTTCCTTCAGTCTCTCATCATTAATGGAATCATCCAGGTTCTTCACATAAAGGTTCACACCCTGGAAAAAGGAATACTTGTAATATTAAGATTTCTGGCCTGTCCAGTCCATGATCCAAACCTGCAGACCCATAGTCCCACAGAAGCTTATATTAATTACATGCTGCTTGGCCTTTGGCTCAAGCATATTGCTAGCTACCTCATGCATCCTAACTAAACCCATTTCCATTAATCTGTCCTGCCACATGGACTGTAGCTTACCTATTTCTTTACATCTTGCTTCTTGGGCAGCTGGATTGTATCTCTGTCTGACTCAGCCCTCCTTCCCCTTTATATATGCTCGGATTTCCCACCTACTTCTAAAATGCCCTGCCACAGGGCCAAACAGTCCCTTTATTAACAAATGATATTCACAGCATACGGAAAGACGTCCCACATCAAACACTGCTCACTGCCCCTTCCCCTCTGGCCCCAGATTGCCTGGGGTGGGATCAGTGGCTGGTATGGTCACAATGGACACACAGGGCCCAGCCTCATGTAGCCACTTAGCCTGCATGTCCCCGTCTACTGCAGCTCCTATAATGTCTAAAGCCCACAACCGCTCCCATATACCCGCACAGATCCTAGCCTCCCATTTCACACATGGGGACATGGAAGGAGGTCTCAGACCTACCACAGGCTCAGTAAGACTTGGAGCTCAGCCACACAGCACTCCGAAAGACTGGGTGGGACAGCTGTAGGCAGAACTCCTGACAGGCCAGCTCCACTTCAGTCTCAGCCACTTTACCATCTTCCAATTTGACATATTATCTTACCTTATGCAAGACACCAAGCTAATCCCTATCACACATCAACCCTAAGGAAATTTTAGTCCCATCTTAGAGATGTCAAAACTGCAGCAGACCTTTTGTGCCAGTTCTTTGTTATGTGAATTGTGCTGCCACCACAGGATGTTTGCCAGCATCCCCTACTCCTGAAATGTGACAACTGAAACTTCTAGACATTCTCAAAAATCCCTGCAGTGAGAAGAAAGCTGTCTCTGAGAACTATTACATATGGATGCATGTACATGAGAGTATGTATACATGTATACACACCATGTATATCTCCATAAATCTAAAACTTTCATTAAAAAAATTTAGAGAGGTTCATCTCCACAAAGTCACATTGTGCTATCCTACACTATTAATTTTAATTAGTCACCTTGTAGCTTGTGGTGGCTCATGACTGTAATCCCAGCATGTATGAGAAAGCAACAGGAGGAGCATGGCCAGCCTGGTCTACATACTTAGTTCCAGGCCAACCAGAGCTATATATGAAACTCTGTCTCAAAAATAATGACAAGGGCTCAGTGGTGATGGCATATGACCTTAATCCCAGCACTGAGGAGGCATAGCCGGAGGATCTCCTTGAGTTTGAGGCCAGCCTGGTCTACATAGAGAGTTTGGGCACATCCAGAGCCATTACACAAGAGAAACACTGTCTCAAAAAAAGAAAAGAAAAGAAAAGCTGATGGCTGGGCAGTTAGAAGCACTTGTAGCTTTTGCCAAGGAGCTAGGTGCAGTTCTGAGAGTGTACATGGTAACTGATTGCTGACAGTCTTCTATAACTCAGAATCCAAAGGATCTGATGGTCTCTTCTGACTTCCACAGGTATCAAGCATGTACACAGTGACTTACATTCAGGCAAACACTCATATATAAACACATAAATATTAAAAAAGCAAGATAACTTGATGGAACTTTTTGTATATGTGCACCTGCAGAGGCCTGAGGTTGACCTTGGGTGTTTTCCTCAATCGCTCAGTTAGGCTAGCCTCGTGAGTCAGCAAACCCCAGGGATCCACATGTCCCTGGGTGAATGTTTGTATTAAGTTGTGTGCTTCCAGATCCAGTTTTTATGTGGGTCCTGGGGGGTCAAACTCAAGTTCTCATTTTTGTACAGCAAGCACTTTGCTGACTGAGCCACAAATTAAAGTGGCTTCAGTGACTAAAAAAACATTTCAACTTCTGGATGTAACCTTTTGGCCTAATTATTCTCAATCTAGAGTAGCAGATATGAGGCCTTTGGAAATGTGTAGGGCATTCTTAGTGTTCGTTGCTGGAGGATATATAAGTGGGTATTGGACACACAAAGGACTGTTCCAACTAAAGCCGACAGCATCCCAAACAGCTCTTGGTGGTTCTGTGATGTGCCATTTCTTTCTGTCATAAGTCAGTGTGTGTTCCTGCCCTGGGCCATGTTTCTAGAAGAAGGGCGGCTATGGGAAGGAGATACATTCAGAGTGCCCCTCAAACCACCACCAGAGAAAAGCTGCAGCCTCCACGAGGTCTGACCTCACCTGATAGCGGTTCTGCCTCTCCTGCTTCATCTGCTCAAACCTGCGCTTCAGTTCGCTTTGCCGCTCTGCCCGCTTCTGGGCCCGACCCACATACAGCTGCTGGCCGCTCACATCCTTTCCGTTCATGTGGTCCACGGCCTGGCCAGCAGAAGTGCATACACTCGGTGAGCATCCAGACCGGGCCCCTCTCCAGTCCTGCCTTCTTCACTGGGAGTAATTAATACCAGGGAAAGGCCTCTTACAGGACAACCACTTTTTAAAGATATGGCAGAAGACTAGAACAAACTGTGGATTTTAAATTTTTCATTAAGGTTTTATTTGAAAAAAAAAAAAAAAAACCAGACTAGAAATCTGTGTGTTGACAACATGACTATAAACCCTAGCATTCAGGAGTAGGGGGGAGGCAGAGGAATTAACTCAGTGAGCACAAAATTAGTTTGATCTATTCTCTGACAAGGCTGGCTAGGGCTACAAGCTGAGACTGTCTTAAACAAAAAAGAAAAGAAAAGAAACACAAAACTCAGAATTAATGTTAGTTTTCCATATTAAAATTTTTTTAAACACTTTTTATTTATTTATTTGCCTTGTTGTTTTGCCTGGAACTGGAACTACAGACAGTTGTGAGCTGCCATGTGGGTGCTGGGAATCGAACCCCGGTCCTCAGGAGGAGCAGCTGGTGCTCTTAACCACTGAGCTGTCTCTCCAGCCCCTCAATATTAAAATTTTAAAGATCTTTTTTAAAAGTGTGTATATCTGGGTGTGGGTGTGAGTAATTATGTACAAGTTCCCACAGAGGCCGGAAGAGGACATCAGATCCCCTAAAGCCACAGTTACAGGGTGCTGTAAGTCTCCTAATGTGAGTGCTAGGAATTAAACTTGGATCTCTGCAGCCCCATATTTAAATACCATATATTTAACTGCATATTACATTAAAAGAAGCCAGTCAGTAAGAGGTATGTACCATTTAACTCTATTCAAGTAACATTCTGGAAAAGGCAGAAGTGTGAGGCCAGAAAAAAGCTCTGTGGGGATCGGGGGCTAGAGTTTTGGAAAAGAGGGACAGAGCCCAGGTTTAGAGGGGTGAAATGTGTCCCTTTGGTGGGGATACTGATAATGGGTGAGGCCGTGCATTAAGAGGTGACAAGCACATGAAATATCTATGCCATTTGGTTGTGAATTTTAAATTGTCCTAGACGGTCTATTACAAAATAAGCTCAACTTGCTGGGTGGTGGTGGAGATGCACTCCTTTAATCCCAGCACTTGGGAAGCAGAGGCAGGTGGATCTCCGTGAATCTGAGGCAGCCTGGTCTACAAACTGAATTCAAGAACAGCCAGGACTGATAAACAGAGGAACCCTAAACAAGCTAAACATATATTGTGTTGCCACAAAATGGGAATAATTTGAACAAAGCAATAAATGTCATTCTTCCAAAATGACACAGGTGTCTGTCTAATCGCCATCCTTCCTATTTTAGTTTACAATACAGTTCAATTCTTTTTTCTAACCGTGAGAGCTTTCATAAAGACTTTTAGATACATTTGCACTTCAATCCTAAGTTTTCTTTTCTTTTTAAGAATCTTTGAAACAATTCTTTAAAATTATTTTACAATTTTATATGTGTAAGTGTTTGCATTTGTATCTCTGTACAATGCCCTTGAAGTCAAAAGAAGATGTCACATTCTCCTGGAACTGGAGTTACAGATCACTGTGAGCTGCCATGTAGGTGCTGGGAATCCAACCTGGATCTTTCATAAGAGCAACCAGTGCTCTTAACCACTGTGCCATTTCTCAGCTGCCTCAATCTTTTTTTTTTTTTTTTAACATTTTTTTAAATGTATGTGTATGGTATATATCTGTGTGTGAGTATGCCACCTAAGGGAAGTGTTCAAGAGGGCCACAAGAGGGCATCATATCCCTGGAGTGGCCTCCGGAAGAGCAGCAAGTGTTCTTAACTGCTGGGCCATCTCTCCAGCCCCAAGCTTTTTCTTCTCCTAAGTGGCCCCAACTTGTGAGATGACATAAAATTCTACATCTTCTGTCGGGACACTGAGGAACTGAGCAGGTTCTCCCTGTAATCTGGTGAGAAGACTGAGTTCCCATTCCAGTCTCTCCACAGAAAGCAGCAGAAGTGAGACCCAAGTGCATACTGACCTGGTGTTCAGAATTTCACTGGTGTGGGGAGAAATATTTGAGGGGGTGAGTCTTCTTAGAGGTGAGTTATTAGTAAATATTTGTACACAGGGAGGAATTTCACTTCCCCGCCTAAATGTTCAATTCTTTGAACTTCTAGACTTAGAAGCCAACAAGAAAAGATAATGACAGAGCCTTTGATTCTTGCTTCCGGGACCAAGGGAGGGTGCTTTCTTGCCATCTTCTACTGATCTTCTGGCTTCCCAGTCCTGGCTTTGTGCCTCTTTATTGGAGCAGGGCAGTGGGGGATCCTACCTTCTGGGTGGAGCAGGGCAGCGGGGGATCCTACCTTCTGGGTGGAGGAGGACAGTGGAGGATCCTGCCTTCTGGGTGGAGCAGGGCAGTGGGGGATCTTACCTTCTGGGTGGAGGAGGACAGCAGGGGATCCTGCCTTCTGGATGGAGCAGGGCAGTGGGGGATCCTACCTTCTGGGTGGAGGAGGGCAGTGGGGGATCCTGCTTTCTGGGTGGAGCGGGGCAGTGGGGGATCCTACCTTCTGGGCTTCCTCATGTTTCTCAAAGTTGACAAAGCCAAAGCCCCGGGATTGGCCATTGCTGTCTCTCATCACTTTCACACTCTGCATCTTTCCTAGGGAGGACCAAACTGGCTTAGCATGGAGTTGGGTAAGGACCAACATGTTCCCTTCCTTCCTGGAAGTCCCCAAGAAGTCCCAGGGAAGCCCTTCTCCCTCCAGACCTGAACATGGAAGAACAATAGGGTTCCCCCTCCTCCTTTGGGGAACATGCCCACCAAACTGAGAGAAGAGGTCCTGGAGGCCCTTCTCGTCCATGTCCACGTGCAGATTCTTCACATAGATGTTGGTGAACCCCAGGGCTCGAGCCCCCAGCTCTGCTTCCCGCTTCTGTCGAGACTTGAAGTGGCCTACGAAGCTGTGGACAATCAACAGAGTAAAAGCCACTAAGTTCATCATCCCTCCATCCCAGTCTGGACTCACCTGGCAACTCTGGGTCCTTGGACTGATTGCTATCCTTCAATCTCCTATCTGTTTTTGGGAACCCCGGCAGGGTCATACTCACTGGACTGAATGTGTCCAGAGCCCAGGTGTTTTCAATAGGCAAGAAGCAACATTCCAGAGCTCCACCTTTCGTGGGGTTACATGAACTTTAACCCAGTGATGTGCTTTAGACTAGGTAGCTGAGAGTACAGGAAAGAAGAGTCTGGATTTCGAAGTGGACACAAGCCTGGATCCTCACTGCAGTTGCCCAGTTGTATGATCCTAAGCAAGTTGCTGAACCTCTCTGAGGCTCAGGGTTTATTTCTATAAATCTGGGGTCTAATTCATACCATGGGGTTTTGATCATTCATTTAAAAAGCATGGAGAGCTAATCAGACATGGTTAGTGCCAGGGTCACTGGTGATGGACGGGAGATAGACACCATTTAAATATAACATTAACTTTAAAATTTGGAGTTTCTGGGATGGGGATACAGCTTGGTGGTAGGGGCTTGCCTAGCACATGTGAGCACCTAGTTCAACCCCAAACATAACCAAAATAAATCTAGAAATGTTCAGGTTCACATAAACACATCTAATAATCATTATTTCAGAGAGAAAGAGAGAGAATATGAGAAACTTGCTACATTTCCCAGGATTCCCTCAAACTACTGAACTCAAGTAATCCTCCTGCCTCAGCCTTCCAAGTTGCTGGAACTACAGGCACACACTACTGCACTTGGCTGAAAAGAATCCTTGATAAAAAATGCCAGGCAGTATATGGTGCACATGAATCATAGGTTGGAGCAGGCACCGAGCTGAACACTGAGCCTCAGAGGTCAATACAGAGAGTGTTGCTAATAACATCTGTGAATTCAGGGCGTCTCAGAACAAAACAGTAAGATCAGTACACAGGACCCTCCCCAAAGAAACTCCAGATCAAATAACCTAGCACCTCTGTCAACTCACAGTTGCCTCTCCAGTCAGGCCGTCACTCACATGTGTAGTTTTAGTACTTGGAAGATGGATGCAGGAGGATTGGGAGTTCAAGGTCATCTCCACATATATATAGTATGAAACCTCTATCTCAAAAAGAAAATCAAAAGGTCTGCCTTCCCTCCACAGCACGGACCATGGGACTGGGCTATCAGATGGGCAGATTCCCAAAATGGAAAGGAGCAACCCAAGGTAGGTTCTCTCTGATCTGCCACACAGTTTTCCCATCTGTGAAGTGGGATGATACTACACTTGGAGAGGCCTGCTGCTCATTCAAACATGTACCTGCCCTCCTGCCTGCCTCCAGATACCATGGAACAGCACACAGACAAGGAAGAAGCTTCGACCATACAGAAAGACTGAACAATGAATGAAATCATCAAGCCCATCGATGAGTTGGCTATCAACTAGCTATCCCCTCTAAGACTTTCATTCTTTGCTAAGCCTAGCCCTTTGATGCCTCTACCAATTCTTGTTTTATACAAGAAGAGTCCCTGAGAGGTTCAGCTACTTATTTGAGGTTACACTCCAAGGAAGAACTCTGCTTAACCCTTGTGCCCATTAGACATTAGAAACAACATCCCTGCTTCCACAGCTTTGCCCCTTAAGGTTCCCTCCCACCCCGGCCCCCAGGGCTGAGAACTCACACTTTTCGGTCATTCAGCAACATCCCGTTCATGGTGTTGATGGCCTTCTGGGCAGCCTCATAGGTCTCAAAATGCACAAAGCCGAAGCCCCGAGATCCGTGCTCATTATATACTACCTAGGTCACAGGGAGGAAGGACAGAGACTTCAGGGGCAAAGCAGCAATGCCCAGTATGTGAATGTTATATTATAAACAGAGCTCAGTGACAGCCTCTGTGAACTAGACATCGGGTTTCCCATCGGGGGTGGGGGGGGAAGAGGAGCCTGAGACAATCTTATAACAGCCCCAGTTTAGAATTGGAAAGTCTGAAGAGACCAATCCACTTGCTTGAGGTGACAATGTAAGGAAGGGTGGACTTGGGATTTCAACCCCACAGCTGCCCGATTTTGACAGCAAACTGGAGATACTGTGAACATCCCAGAGGAGGCTAGCTATAGAAGCTGTACACAGTAGCCCTGGTCTACTGCGTGCATGAGGCTGGAATGTGGTGGGTTATGAGGATGACAGGTATTTGAAAGAGATAACTAAGGGGCAAGCAGAAACCAAGCCCGTTTGAATTGAAGTGGGATCTACAAATAGGAAGTTTTGAAACATGTGAGTGTGTATGTGGTGTGTGTATGTGTGTGTGTGCATGTGTGTATGTGTGTGTGTGGTGTATGTGTGTGTGGTGTGTGTATGTGTGTGTGTGATGTGTGCAGGTGTGTGTGTATGTGTGTGTGTGGTGTGTGTATGTGTATGTGGTGTGTACAGGTGTGTGTATGTGTATGTGGTGTGTGTATGTGTGTGTGGTGTGTGCAGGTGTGTGTATGTGTGTGTGTGATGTGT
>PVIH01006509.1:0-110312 GCA_004025045.1 Sigmodon hispidus | reverse complement strand
GAACCTTCCTATTTAGACAAAATGGGGAGATGTAGCGTGTATCCCGGAGGCGTTGTTTACAGTGCGCGCCCACGCGCGCTGGAGCGCGCGGCAGCAGCGGAAGCGCGGGGACGGGCTTCCGGCTGAGGTGCGCGGCGGCGGCTCCGTATTGTTGTGGCTGGCTTTTTTGCTTGTAATTATAACAAAATAAATCTTATTTAAAACATAAAAATTGGTGGCGGGTTTATTCCGCGACACTGGCCCACAGACAGTGAGGGTGCCTCTGCTGCTTCCAACACCATGGATACCGTGAGCTTACTGAGCAGCACATTCAGCGATGTTCACTACTACTGTAAAGGGAGAACTATGTACAAATATTCTCTAAACCAAAAGTTAAAAACTAAGATGTCAATTAAGTAAGATATGGCATAACTACAAAGAACTAGTCATTAAAAAGTTGATTTTTTTTTTAACCCATGTCAATGACTTGGATTTATTACCAAACCCACTATGTAGAAAAAGGCAGGTTTCATGCTAAGCATGCTCATTTACATAAATCCTATCCCCTCCTTCCTTCTTTCCCTCTCTGTCCCCCCACGAGTGAGTGTGAGTGAGTGTGTGTGTGTGTGTGTGTGTGTGTGTGTGTACACAGGCTTAGGAAAGATAGCTATCAATAATTTGTTTACTATACTCTTGGATTTAAGCATTATAACTTTTTATAAAATGCTGTTTGAGTTGTATCATACATTATTTTTCATAAAAATAACTTCAAAAATTCTCAAAGTATTAAGTCCTTCCATAAAATAAAATTCTTCCAATGGACCCAATCCTAATTTTCTGAACAAACTGTGACAACATGCATAAAACACTGAGCCTCTAGGTCAAGGTTCAAGTTTTATGTCCCCACTTCATCTGTCCCTCCACATCCTCGTCTCTGTTTTAGGCATCTTTAAATCTAAGCAAGTGTAGCCTCCATGAGCCTGTTTTCCCACACAGAGCTTCTACTCAAAGACTGATGTTCTAGCCTTAGCCACTTTCTGCTTTGCTTACTTTCCATTTGACATATTCAGGCTATCGGTCAGTATAACCTTATTTAACTGTACGAAGAAGAAATTGCTATCAAATCTGTTTAGAAATAGCTATGTAGCATTATCCTCGTTTTCAGCCACATTTCTTGCTTCAAATAGTAATATTGATGGCAAGTATGAGGTAAGTGGTTTGTAAATCAGAAAGACATTTTGAAAAAACACAAAGACATGAATGTTGACTGATAAGCTATTTCTCAAGTTTCACAAGGGAAGCAAGAAGAAAGTCCATTAAAAAAAACTAGCCTAGATATAATAAAGGCAAGACAGATTTCCTACCTACTAGGTTAATAAACAATCTATGGGGATGTGCAGATCACAGGTAATTCCTACAATGCAGATAAATCTTAAATCCACTGTTTGATTTAAAGGAAGAGCAGAAACCATGGTAATGTTATTGTATGGCGTCAAGGGGAATAAGACAGACAGACAGACATGAGGAACGAGCAGGGCGAAGTCACAGTTGATAAGCACCACTTAAACACATACTAAGAACAAACATTTCCAAAGCTTTCCAGAATCTGAAGGAGAAGCATTTTCCAATGTATTCTGTGAGGCTGCTATTGCTTTACTACCAAGACTGGAAGAGTAATCATAAAAAACAAACAGCCTTATTGGTCTACAAATGTTAAACATCATTTATTTCCTTTGTACAAGGACAACACTATATTAAATACGCAACATCTTACCCTTGTGGACTTGATTACAGAAACTAAGTATTCTAAAAAATAAAACTAAAGAACAAGCCCCCCAAAAGCCACCCCCCAAAATATCCCAACCAACCAAGATCCCTTATAATAACATCAAAGAGACTATGTAGTTGTCTCAGTACTAAGTGTTCATTGAAGAAATGCTTAAGGAAATAAGAGGCTCAACAAATAGAAAGATGTCCATGTTCATGGACTGGAAGATTTAATTGGCAATCCTCCCTCCCCTCCCCACAATGGTCTACAGATACAACACAATTCCTATCAAGTTCTCCTCCTTCTCCATCCCTATCCCACTCACATCCCATGGAGTTTGACAAGCTGATCCTAAACCCACAAAAGACTCCAGTCTGAGTCATAACGGAGAACTCTGCAGAAAGGGAGGTAAAGAAAAGAGCGGCTAAGCAGAGGGGCCAAGTTATTCATTCATATGTGAGGCTTGCCCTTCTTTGGAGTTCCAATAAGCCACTTCTTACTTTTTGGAACTGTCATAACTAATCTGGTAAACAGTCTAGATGGCAATAGCTATGACTGAATGAAATGTAAAAACACAGGATGTTAAAATATAATTGAGATTTTAGGCTAAGAGGAAACATGCTGTTTAAATGACCACCCAAGCCATCACCAGGCTGAGACACAAGTCAGAGAGCATCCCTGTAGGCGTGAGTGAAGCGCTCGCTCACTAACTTGTTAGCAGATGTTCCTGTGTAAGTGTTTGCATGAGATACATGTCAAGAACTCTGAGTTTAGACCAGATCGTACAGCATTCTACCTTTTTGCATATTCACTCCTGCATTAATTCATTTATTTCCTATCTTACTTCCTAAAAACAGGACAAGTTTCAAAACAAAGCTTAATTTCACAGGAACTTGTCACGCAAGGGTGAGAAAGCAGAGTTAAGAGGATGTTTTGTTCCCAACTGCCTTTTCAGCCAGTTTTCCTTTAATGCTCTACCAAGTAACTGTACTTATTTTTATTTAAATAACCCAGAAGCCTTCTAGACCAAGAAATAGAAGACAAATGGCTTAGAAATAAAGAGTAAATAGCATGTATATATCACAAAGAATATTTATATCTCATAAAGAACGTAGCAACACAAATACGAGGCAATAAAAAATATCAAGCAAATGGAAGCACCCTCAGAAATTTAGCATGCTTCACAAAAACCCCTATAACTAACTTGAGCATTCATTCCTCTGAGACAGCAATGGTGCGGAGTACTGAGTATATATGCTATACCAGCCTGTCAGTCCCAGTGAGAAGCTAATGCATATTGAAAAATACACTGGCTTCAAATGGCATCAATTTTTATTGCATCAGAAAAAAACTGGATGGGTATTTAAAAAAAAACTTTCACATGTTAAAAATATTGTTATAAACTCAGTATTTAGTGGTCACGTCCTTTTTCATGTTTCAGAAAAGAATGCAAACCAGGTAGGAGAGATCTCTCCTTGGTGTCCTTGTCCCACATTGCAGTGAGAACCTGATTTGTTTATTGGAGATGAGTCAAAAATAGTCAAGCTATGCCTGTATGAGATCTATAATGAAACTTGGTTTCTGGAAGGGAAAGGACAACTATATTCTGGTACTTTCTAAGGGCAGAAGTTTAATTTAAGACCTTTACTTTCTACACAGAAACACATAGAGCAATACATACCAATAAAACCCTTCTTTGCCAGCTCCATAGTGAACCTCCGTGTGATCTTTTCTAATTCGTTATCCTGCAGAGAGGAAAAAAAACAATGAAAAACATTTTGCTACAAACCAAGTGGAGAGGATTTTTTTCAGGCTTTCTATGTAAAGAACATTTCCACATCCCCTCATATACCACACAGTACAACTTGCAGAGCAGGCGACACTACCTTTTTTCCCCCCCTTTTGAGACAAGGTTAGCAGCCTAAGCAGACCTTTGAACTTGTTATGTATTTCAGACTGGTTAAGAAAACCAGGGGTCAATAATTCTAGGATGAAAAAATGATTTAAAAGGCTTGCCTGGATGACAGAGTTCAAGCAACTTTGGGGAGACAGAGCTTTGGAAGAGTGTTTGCCTCGTATGTGAGGGTCAGAGCCTGTCCAGCTTCAGTTCTGCTGTGTGTGCATGTGCGGATGGGAAGACATGACTGAAATCATTTTTGAGAGTCAACCCTGACTACTGTTGAACTTGCTATAGAGTCTATACTGGTTGTGGTGTTTGTAACTCCAGCACTGGGGACACTGAGGCAGAGCACGACAGTGCATCCGGCAGTGCCAGTGCCTGGGAGGGAAAAGAAAGATTACTGAGTTTTAAGCCATCCTTGGCATACACAGTAAGATCAGCCAGGACTTCAAAGTGATATCACCCCCAGACCCTTTACTCTTTCTATTTCTGTCTCTCATATACACACAAAACAATTACATCTATATAGACCCATGGGTCATGCCTGTATTTTCATTTTCATGTTAAGCTTTAATATGAGTGTGATGGCTCATGCCTGTAAGCCTGGGTGTCGGAAGGATTGCAGAGAATGAGATTAACCTGGACTCGCTCAAAACAAAACAAAGCAAAACAAAACATATGCAAAAAAAGTGAAAGAGTTGGGGTTTAATATAGATGTTTTAATATAGGCATGAGGGCTAATAGACATATACTTCACAAAAAGACACATCTAAGTACACAGGTATGGGCTGACTTCCCCCCCTCACCCCGGGTTTCTTTGTGTAGCCCTGGCTGTCCTGGAACTAGCTCTGTAGACCAGGCTAGCTTTAAACTTAGAGATCCATCCACCTGCCTCTGCCTGCCAAGTGCTGGAATTAAAGGTGTGGCCACCACCATCCAGTAGGTATAGGATTATTAAAAAGAGTTACAAAAATAAGATACACCCAAGTGTGGATGATAGGATGCTCAAGGAAATCATCAAAAGGTGGGTTTCAGAGTGAATAAAATCATGGTTATTATATCTGTATACAGATCATCAATTTTGTTTATGTTGACCACTGAAGCAACCAGTTTTAATTAACTAGCAACTATCAGAATAGACACAATTTTTATTAGATTTTATTTATTACTAGAAAAAAATCTCTACATTAAAACTTCAGGTCAAAATTTTATTTTATTTTAGAGGTTTCTCTGTATAGCTTTGGCTGTCTTGTAGATCAGTCTGTAAGGATTCCCGGCATGTAGCAGCCAAGTGGTAGATGTGCTAATCCCATAACCCAACATGGCACTGGGTGAGAATAATTCTGGGCATGTATTGGCCAAGAGGTAAACCCAACATGGCATGGGCAGAACACGCTGTGTATGGAGGGCATGCCCCAGGCATGGCTACGTAAATCTGCCTGCTCTCTCAAAAGGAGAGGTCACATGAAAATCTGTCTCTTTTCTACTTCTCTGCCCTGTACTTTCCTGGCAACTTTCCTAAATAAACTCTAGTGTGGTCCTGTGTCTGTTCTTACCTTCGAAAACCAACAAGTATGTCCTAGAGCAGAGATCTGTCTCTGCCTCCCAGTGCTGGGAATTAAAGGTGTGCTCTATCACACCTGACTTAAAAATTCAGATCAAAATTTTAAAACATGGATGTAAATGCCTATCAACATGAAAATATTAACATCAATGGTAAATACAGCAAACAAGTATAGTATAATACATTCCTTAGCTAATTTATTATTAATTCAATAGCTATTTGTTTCCCTCCAAGAAAGCAATGGAAGTCATTACTCTCACTGGCATGAGGAACATACTTACACCCTAAATATATGAACGCCCGCCCCTTGGCTACTTACTGTATAGTTCTTGGGATTGATCTTAACACCTGCTTTAGCACCTCCAAACGGCACATCTGAAAGAAGAACACTGAAAGATGTTGTTCCTTATAAAGCTTAAAAAGCATAAAAACCAAAAAGCACTGTCGAGCATCTCTAGTGTCTATTTCTTGCATTGAAGACTGTTTATTTTATTTACATACACACAATTAGACATCTTGAGGATGAAATCCAGCTCTGAATGGGAATTTTATGTTTCATGTATACATAGACTGTAGAAATAGTGTAGGGCATTTTACTATTGCCTACATTGTGATAATAGCCCACTGCATAAGATGAAGTATGGAGCTTCCTAAGGAGAGAAACCAGTCCACATTCCCTATAGCCTCCCTCTGCAGAGACCCTAAGCAGCAAAATCTTGGTGTAATTCAGAAATGGAGAAGAGTATTAAATCACATTTAAGAATAAAAATAAAAATATTAAACCAGGTTTGATAGCACATACCTTTAATCCCAGCATTTGGGAGGCAGAGGCAGTAGGAAACAGGAGAGAACTTTACAATGTTGCCTCTGATCTCCATACACATATGTCATAATAAATACAATAATAAAATGATAGCTTAAACACATTCTTCAGGCAGAGTCACTTACCCACCACTGCGCACTTGTATGTCATTAAGGAAGCCAGGGCTTTCACTTCATCCACACTCACATCAGTGCTGTAACGGATGCCTGGTGACATTGTCATTCAAAAAAGGTGAGGAAGAAAGAGTTATATTTAGAACAAACTTCTGGCAAGTCAATAAAAAAATAATTGAAAATGTCTACATTTATATTTTACAGCCATGCCATTTCTAAAAACACTTCAAATATCTTATGTATAAGGAAACCATAAAAAGCAAAAAGGAAAAGCTGCTAATAGACACCCCAAAGGAGTTACAGAAGAACACTAAATTAATTAATTTAATGTATTCTGGTAGCCAAGAGGGCTCATAAAGTCTAATTTTTGCTCATTAAAAGGATTTAAAGATGACCAAAACATCATCTCTGTCCTTAAGGGACTTGTAGATCAGTAGATAAAAGCAATAACTAAGGCTGGAGAGATGGCTCAGCAGTTAAGAGCACTGACTGTTCTTCCGGACAACCTGAGTTTGATTCCCAGCAACCACATGGCAGCTAACAACTGTCTGTAATTACAAGATCTGACACCCTTACACAGTTATATATGCAGACAAAACACCAACTCACATAAAAAAAAAAAAGGCAATAACTAATTCACAAAGACAAAGGAACTCTCAGAGTGTTTGCTGAGAAAGTCTGACAAACTCATCTGAATCCCTGAAAGCTAACAATGAAAGGAAAGGGATTGCTGGAAAGCATTCTAAGATTTTCACAAATGTGCTCTGGCACACAAGGAATTAAAAAACAATAAAGTTATCTCTGGGGTATGAAGAGATGGCTCAGCAGTTAGGGCACCCATTCTTTCAGAGGACCCAGGTCTAGCTGCCAGGCCTCTCACAGTAACTGCCTGCAACTCCAGTTACAGAGGTGCATATGTGGTGTGTAAACAGGCAAAACATCCATACATATGAGAATAAATAAAACTTAGAAAAAAAAATCACCACCTGGGTTTCATATGGCCAAGACTGAATTTGAACTCTTGATCACATCAAGTGCTGAGATTACAAGGATGCTTACACTATTTCTTATGCTACATTTCAGTTAAGGCTTATTAATTGCATTTCCTATTACTCGCTGGTTTGGATGATTTGGTAACAGTGATCTCAACATGGGCAAATGAACAGTGGCCAGGTTTGACGAATTCAATATTACCATGTGTGTAATTCTGGTTTTCAGGAAGCTGGAGCAGGAGGACTGGCAGAAGTCGGAGGCCAGCTTGGGCTATATAGTGAGATCCAGGGCAGTTTGGACTACACAGTGAGCCTGTACACCTGAATGATAGTATCCCTACGTATCATGAAAAGACTATAGATATAGTACATGAAGTATCAAGCCCTAAGCAAGGCACAGTAAAGCACACTGTTGGCAATCGAGCACTTGGGAGGCTGAAACTGATAACTGCCATGAGACTGAGTGAAGAAGTCAGGGCTATTCAGTGAGTAGTCAGAGCCTATCTCAAATGAAACAAAACAAAACTAGCAGAAAGGTAGTCCAGGAAAGTAAAGTTTGTAAATAAGATGAAATAGTTTTTATAACAAAATTTTGTTTAAATGCTAAGATGCTATTTTTCCAAATTATTGAAAGTGCTGTAAGCAATATATTAAGTGAAAACTATGCCAATGCCCGGGGCATGGAGGTGCACACAACCTTGACCCCAGAACTTGAGAAGCAGTGGCAGACAGATCTCTGAGTTCAAGACTAGCCTTGTCTACAGATCCAGGACAGCCAAGGCTAGTCTTGAACTCAGAGATCTATCTACCAGATGAACAGAGAAATCCTGCTTCAAAAAACATACAATGAAACAACCAAAGCAAAAACTAAGTTTAGTGCCTTGTCCAGATGACTAGCCTACAGTATCTGGAGAAATGACAACACTGTTCTTTGCACAGAACTCCAGTGTCAACTAGCTACTAATACTGTCACAAGTAATTACAAAGTAGCAGCACACATTAAATCTATAGGCAGTCTTGCTGCAAGGCTTAGGCTGGCCTTGAACTTGCTAGCCTCCTGCCCGCCTTTGTTTTCCAAGGGCTGGGATTATGGCTGTGAAGCAATTAACTTTTTTCAAAGGGGTATATTCTGACCCAAAACTGAACACATACATTAACTGGCTTTATTACTTCTCAAGATAACTGGTAGAATTGTTAAAATAAGTAGCCAAGAATTACTAGGGGGTGTGATAGTGCATGTCTGCAATCCAAACACTCAGGAGGAGGGTGTGTGGTCAGTCAGGATGAACAATTTCCAGGCTGAACTACATATGGAGACTTGTCTAAAAAAAATCCCAAGGGCCGGAGATGTAGCTTAGGGTAGACCAGTTGCCTAGCTCTCACTGACCGCCCGCCCACCAGTGAGGTTATTTAACAGGTAACAGTGTTCACCACTAAGCCAATCACTTGCCATCAATCCTTGGCACTCACATGGTGATAGATAACTAAGATGCATGTGCTGTGGCACCCCAAGCATACACAAATAAATAAAATCAAATATGGAATTGTTGCTTTTCTTACACATATAATTTAAAAATTACTAATGTCTTTTTATTACAAAAATCTTGGAAGGACAACAGTTAGAAATTGAGAGTATAACAAAAAACACGTGTTTCCAATAGATGAATCTCATAAATTCTTGTTTATGAAGACAATTTTCCCTAACTACACCCATGTGGAATTATTAGTCACACAACAGGCATTTTCCTGCAGACGATGAACTAATGAGGAACTTGTATTGCTGTGAGGCATGGGAGAGGCCTCAGGAAGGCAGAACCTAAGGGGATTAGTCAGGGAGCAGAGGAAGGCAGGGCCAGAAGGGAGCAGAAGGTATAAAAGGTTGCTACTTAGGGTCAAAACTCTTTGTAAGCTTTATAACTAATAACTAATCTGTTTTTACTACTGGACTAGGAGGCTCAGTAGTATGTAGTTGAGCTGTCATGAATAACAAGAGATTTCAAAGTAAACACCAGTTAAACTAGATATAACCTACAGTCCAGGAAAGCTCCAAATCCAAAGACAGTCATCAACCTTGGAAATTCTTCACCCCATTTGAACAGAAATTTAAGATATGAAGATACACTGTTAATTCAGTTGGGGAATTAGCACAATTAGAGTATAGGAAAAACAAACTATAATCTAGAAAAGAGGGAGGTAAAGTATCTGAGTACCATCTGTAGCCTCTACAGCTGCTGGAATTACTCAGTGCTAGTAGGTATAGAAATGAAGAGATGAGCACTAGAGGATGGGTGGACATAGAGAATTTTAGCAAAAAGCAGTAAGCAGAATGGCCAATGGGTTGATTACAGAACTGTGGTCCACAGACTGCACACCATCAGAGGAGCCTCAAATCTAGGGCCAGGTTCTGCTCTGCTGACAAAATAATCTATGTTCCAGTCCACCAGAGAAGATCACAAACAGCACTGTGACGATGTTGATATTTACCCTTTGGGGGAAAGCTGGAAGAGCAGTCTTTGTCAAGGTTCCTTCCTACTGCTGTGATAAAACCATCACCATAAAGAACTTGGGGAGAAAGGGGTTTATTTCAGATTACACTTCCACATTGCTGTCTATCATCAAAGGAAGTCAGGACAGGAACCCAGAGGCAAGAGCTGATGGATGCAGAGTTGTGGAAGAATGCTGCTTCTTGGCCTGCTCAGCCCACTTCCTTATCAGCACCCAGAACCAGCATTGCAGGAGTGACGCTGGCCACAGTGAGCTATGCCCTCTCACATTAATTGCTAATCAAAAAATACACCACAGTTTGTCCACAGGCCAATTTCTCAATTGATGTCCCTTTTTCCAAAATTACTCTAGCTTATGCCAAGTTAATTTAAAACTAGCCAGCCCAGGCAGGGACTGAATGAAAAGCTTACTACCATGAGAAACTCTGTCTTTCACATTTAATACAGCAATTATATGCAAACTATACATGATATGACACACTGGTTTAGCTTTTACTATGAAAATAATTTTTATTATTTCATGTGTATGTGTGTTTTGCCTACATGTGTGCCTGTGAATGATGAACATGTTTGGTGCCTCCAGAGTGCAAAAGAAGGTGTCAGATCCTGTGGAACTGGTGTTACAGATGGTTGTGAGCTGCCATGTGGGTGCTGGGAACTGAACCTGGGTCCTCTTATAGTGCTCAACCTCTAAGCCCTGTTCTAGCCTCTCTTGCTTGCATTTTAAATACAATGTGATCCTCAGCATGCCAAGAAATCTAATGGCTAGTGGACTCTACATAGCTCAGGCTGACCTCAATTGCTGAGTGCTAGGATTACAGGCATGCATCATCACACCTAGCTTTCACTCAACTTTATACTTAGTAGTTTAGCAAACATGTTGGGACGAAAGTGTAAGTCATTGTCATAAGAAGGAATGTGTAAAGCAAAAGTATCTGGAGTAGATAGGCAGGTCAGCCAGCACTCAGGAAACTGAGACAGAAGAATCAGGTTAAGTTCAAAACCAGACTGGACCACATAGAAACATCCAGTTACAGTGTGAGAACATGCTCCAAAGGCAAAAACAAGGGCCAGCAAGAAAGTTTAGCAGGCCAAGAGTTCATCCTGGGGATCTACATGGCTGAAAGAGAGGACCAGATTCTTGCAAGTTAGTCTTTGACTTCCTGTACATACTCCCAACCCCCACAAAATAAAACCACAAATAAAAACAAAACCAAAGCAAACCAAATTTTTCACCCTTTCAAAACTAGCAGGAACTGCCATGGCAACAGAGAAAACAAACGACCAGCTCACATTAAAAAAAAAAAAAAGACTAAGTGAAAACCACAACGGAGTTTGACATTTTCTTTTT
The DNA here is from genome assembly GCA_004025045.1 of Sigmodon hispidus. Classification (NCBI taxonomy): domain Eukaryota; kingdom Metazoa; phylum Chordata; class Mammalia; order Rodentia; family Cricetidae; genus Sigmodon; species Sigmodon hispidus. The sequence continues at coordinate 99,318 of PVIH01006509.1, read as the reverse complement.
CTAGCTGAATCGAAACCAAACACACACTGACACAGCTCCTTAGCTACCTTCTTTTGTATGATGAATCTAAACATTTATGGAGACCAAGTATTTTTTTAAAAATTACTTGAACCTACTGACATAGTCAGTGGTAGGAAACAAGCCTTAAGAGCTGCTAGCCGTTACTGTATCTGTTCATTTTAGCTACTTTGAAGAGACAAATGTAAGCATCCTGAGAAACAAAGTTTAGTCTCTTTACTAAAAATTTAAATTATGTCATATACATGGATGTTTTTAAATCACAATTTAAGTGACTTGATTAGCACCCGTGCCCAGCTTTCTCTTTTGGGAGTGGCATTCTCAGTTACTGAAATCTGTATCCTGGAAATGGGGTAACATTCTTATTTCTATCTTCCCAAATAATCTCTATGTGTTTGTAACTCTATGTCTCTGTGCTTAAAGTTTACCTTATCATCCCAACAGATGGGAGGTTATGCATTAAAAGGGGGGTCTTTTTAAATAAAAATTTCTTATATATTCTTTTCTTCTGACAATGACTAGTCACTCTTTCATCACCAACAGCTTTGAGGTTAAACTACAGAGTAGAAAGTTGGGTGACAGCTAGGTATGATGGTGCATGCCTGTAATCCCAGCATACAAGGCCAGCCTCAGCTACATAGTCAAACCGATACCTCTGACCTCCAGATGAAGTTGGGTAACATTTAGCAAAAGGCAACAGTAACTACCTAATCTTTTATTAAAAGATTCAAAGAACTGAGGAGTTAAAAACCTCAGCTATCTAGTTTCAGTGGGTCTTCAGAGAGTAAGGGCAGAATTACTATTGAGAAAAGAAAGGTAAGCAACTGTCAAGACAGGACTATACACTATGCTTGGCAACAAATGCATTTACCTGATGAACCATTTGCTAACCCCTATTCTCTTTGCTGAGTTATATTCTAAAACCTCTAGTGCATGAAAGTAAGCATGATATCAAACCCTTGAAATACTATCCCACCCATATATACATACCATAAATAAACCATTACTTTTCAATTTAAAAAAAAGTACTTTGTGCATGGGTTTTTTGTCTGCCTGCATGTCTGTACATTAAGTGCAGGCCTGGTGCCCATGGCGGCCAGAAGAGGGCACCGGCTCCCCTGTAAGTGGAGTAACAGACAGTTTTGAGCACCTGCACTGAAAATGGAATCTGGGTCCTCAGAAAGAGCAGATGTCCTTAAGGGTGGAGTTATCTCCTGAACCTCCATTTCATTTTTATTTGATTTTTTTGAGACTGTGACTTTGTAGCCTCGGCTAGCTTTAGCCTTCCTCCTACCTTGTATGTGCTGGGATTGTAGGTGTGAACCATCACACTTGGCAAGGAAGACACTTTATGGCTGCTCTTTGACATAGCTAAGTTGCCAGCACCACCACAAAACATAGAAAATATAAATATGGTAAGACAAAGGTATGGCCACGAGGAGGTAGTTAGCATGAAGTCTGATGCCACTTCTCAGATTCACCATTAATGGCCTATTCCTGGGCTTTTCTACTGAATACATTTAGACTATGGTTGAATGGCTTTTCAGGTGGGGGCTGCTGTTGCCCCACTCTGTCCCAAGTATCATTGCTTTTTCTACTAAATCTTAGACTCAAAACTTTGTGGTAGGTTATCTTTGGCTTTTCCTATCTTCATTTCATATATACTCACTAAGGAATAACAGTCTTCTTTTAAAATGTTTTATATTTTAATTTACCTCATTTCCTTTTCATACTATTATTACCTATCACCTTTATTCCTAGTTCTGATGCTGCCAAGTTTTCTGTTATCCACCAGGCTTATCATTACTCACTCAACAAAGCTAAAAATGAAAAACTTTTGACATCAAACATACAATAAAACTTTTGAGTTCTCTGCCAACACAAAGTAGGTATTCCCTCATATCTAACACTAACCACCCGAAATTCAGACCTCACAGATACTAGTTACAAGTATTGGGTTTGGGCCAGGAAGTAGTAGTAACAGCACATGCCTTTAGTCCCAGCACTAGGGAGGCAGAGGCAGGCAGATCTCTGTGAGTTTGAGGCTGGCCTGGTCTACAGTGTGAGAAACTCTGTCTCAAATAAAACAAATACTGGGTTTGACTTGAATACAAACCAGGGGTTTCTATAAGCCTCACCTCAGGTTCTGCAATATGCTACCATGACTTACAGAACTCACTTTACATATAACTAACAATACTGCAAAGGAAGTTCCTTCTCCAAGGAGCTAGGGCACATCATCCTCCAGGCACAAAGATGCACTTACTAACCTGGAAGCTCTCTGAACCTCCCATTATCTTATCAGCTTTTTTTTTTTTTTTTTGACAGAATTAGCTGTGTACCCCTGGTGGACCTGAAAATCTCTGGAAGACCATCTTAACCTTAAACTAAGAGTTTTTTCTGTTTCAATTACCTGTAACATTAGTGCATAAAAACTGATTTTCATAAACAATTTAAATTATCCAATTTCTTTCTGTTATAAGCTCACCTTTCTAGTTCTTTTATGTAAACATTAATCACTACCCATTTTTCTGGAGTTCAATGTGCACTGGGGCTTGGCTTCCAATCTATGACGTGTCCGTTTCACCAAGTGTGTTCTGTACCAGTGACCTGTAACTAGTTAAGAGGGCCCGAATACACAAAGAATGCAAGACAAAACAGTCTGTAGCCCACATTGCCTCAGGTTTCAGAGCTCTTCATTTGTTAGTACATCAGGGCTGAAAACACATGCTTTTATGAAATGACAGGTCTTTACAGAGACAATTCTGTAATTCAAGTACTACAAATACAACCTCACAGTTAAGTGCTAAAGAATGTATAAATCATCTGGCTTTAAACACAGGCTAAATTCTGTATTTTATTTTGTAGCAGCAAGCCACAGTCACATTTTCAAAATACTAGAAGGTTCCACAAGATACCCATCTACTGCTGCTCACCATCTGTATTTGAGGAAGTTCTAATATAGGAGAAGAAAAATTGATGTGAAAATTTTGACTTAATAGTTTTAAGATCAATACATTGATTGAGAGGGCAAAGAAAACTGACTTCTGTAATCAGGTGACTGCAGAGTTCTTCTAGACTATTTTTATTTAAAATTTTCATTTTATGTGTAAAAATGTTTTGCATGAATGTATGAATGTGCATCACAAGACGTCTTGTGCTTGAATAGGTCAGAAGTAAGTAGGTTTTGCATTAATGGAACTGGAGATGTGGATAGTTGTGAGTGCTAGGAATCAAACCAATCCTCTGTAAGGGCAGCAAGTGCTCTGAACTGACAGGCTGTCTCCCAGCTCCCAAACTGACTTTTAAGATCTTTATGCTAAAACAATGTGCAGCTTCAGGAGAGATACAAATGGAGAAGTAGGAAAAAGGACCTATCAAAAGGTGACTCTACCCTGGCAAACAACTTGGTGACATGATGCTCCCAGAACATCCTCATGCCCAAAAGGGACAATCTTTGCAATGCTTTAAAACATATCAGAACTTTTGAACAAATCTCCTATCAGTTATTACAATATCAATCTTTGCTGCAAAATAAGCTTTTGGAGACAGGGTTTGTCTGTACAGTCCAGGCTGGCTCTGAATTTCAGACTTCCTATTCTGCCTCCTTAGTCTTGGGAATTACGGAATTAAAGGTGCACATTGCCATACTTGTGACTGAGTGTGCTAGGCAAAAAGCTCCTCTTAGTTAGGTCACCAGTCTCTCTGTAGATCCTTACAAGAAGCAGGCAAATCTAGTAGCCTTAGTTAAATAGGGCTTGGAAAAACAATACTGCAAAAGCAGGTTTATTATATGTTTACTTGGAATAAAGTACACACCAGTACCCCCGGGCCTTAAACCACCTCTTTTCATTATGGATTAGACTACTGCTTCAATCATAGGATTTGCTTGTTTTTTGCGTTAGGGTCTTTTGAGTAGCTCAAGCTGAACTTCATTCAACTCACAACCCTCCTGGGCTCAATCCTCAGAGCTAGGATTGCAGGCAAGCTGTCACCAGGCCTGGTTCAACCTTGAGGACTTTATTTTAGGGAATGCAGGTCTAAGGTTACTGTGGAGAAAAGATTAGATATAGAAAGCTGAAGGCTGGGAAAAGGATGTCAGTGAACAGATGAGAATTCCCTCAATGAACAATGGGGGCTCTGGGCATGAGGGGTGAAAACACAAACAGTTTACTTAGGGGTGCTTAGAGGCGGGATAAAAATGTATAAGAGCTAAAAGACTACTGAACTGTATAGGGATTATTTAAGATTTTTTTTTTTTTAAATCCCAAGCACCTAAAGTTTCTAAGACTGCAGGCTATTTTTTTTTTCATTTGAGAGGTATGGTTTCCTTTCTATTGCCCAGATTCATCCCAGACTCCTGTTTTCAAATGATCCCCATGCCTCAGTCTCCCGAGTAGCTGGGAAAATTGATGCATACTAAACAGATGTCTTTTTGATAATTTTCTTAGATATTGGGAAAGCTTTAGTATTTTGGTGGAAAATAAGTTCATCTTTCATGTGTTTTCTCAAGAGTGCTGAGATCGTTAGCATTTTGAAATTAAATGATAGGAGTCCACAGCACTTACATTTTGCTAATCACCTAATATACTGTTTACTTTCTTGAGGCTTTCATGGCTATACAATCTTGGCTAGTTCATAAAGTTTTTCAGATTCCTTAAGATGTTAAATACATTTAACACTTTATTTTAAAGATCTTTTTTTTTTTTTCTTGCTGTATCATCATGCAGTGCAGATACTGTAACTACACCCCAGTTTCTGTTCCCGTCCTGGAACCTACCAGCTCTTTCTTCCAGGACCCTTCTTTGCAGAGCAGCACTCGTCAATTGTATCCTTCACTTTACTTTGAGCAAGCACTGTGATCTGGTAAGGCTGATATTTGTTGCTAGGTTCAACATTTGGTATTAAAATTTCTGTGACAAAAGCATTTAAAATGACACACTGTGGCTAACTTGAATTACTTTAATGACTCTGGAACTGTGACAAGAAAGAGGACTTGGGCTCAAAAAACATCAAATCACAGGATACAGAAGAGCTATCCTAAGACAATGGAGAATGCCACAGCCCTTTGTAAAGGCTAGGACAATTAGGCATTAGCAGTACAAAGCCTCTTCCTCCAACACCCTTGTTTGCTTGGTGGCTAGGGGAAAGAGTGAGTGGCAGAAAAAGGAAAGTGATGTAGGAACAATATAACTGCATAAGGAATCAGAGGTCAAAATGGTTTCACCAGCTTCTAGCCGAGAACTACTGAGTGAGGGGGCAATTAGGCTCCAAAGGAAAGTCCTGGAAGTGGGTGGACCCAATGCAAATTTGGTAAATCATTGAACCCTTAGCAATGACCTTTGTTCCACCACTGAGAACACCATCACAGCCTCATTTTTTTCTGGTGTTGAAACGTTTCTACAATTTACTCTCTTTTAACCCAAAAGACTACTGGATAACAGAGGCAGACAATGGTCCAGCCCAAAGCACATATTTACATCTCAAGTCTTAACAGTTGCAAAATTACAGTTATGAAGTAGCAAGGAAATTTTATACTTGAGGGTCAGCTCTTGTTAAAGGGTCGTATCATTAGGAAGATTGAAAAGCACTGGTCTAGTCCAAACTCATCTGTGCTCACTTTCGAATCCAACCCCCATTAAGGCTCCTACTCAACAGCAAAAGAAAAAAGATACTCTTAGGTCTTTTTTCTCCCCCACCTTTAAAGCTGTATTGTGAAATGTATTAGGGAGAAACAAACAAACAAACAAAAAGGTTTTTAATTAACACAAGCAATGTGACTAGAGAAGCCAAATGTACACATATCCAAATATTTAAACCGTAGGAAACCTTGATGTCATCAAATTTAACTGACTTAACTATCTAAGGACTCTCTACCTTTTGCAGAGGCTCAAATCTGGTACTAGCCAGGACAAGAACACACCCCTAGGGCTATTTCATTCTATTGGTTGGCAGGCAGTTCGGTAGTCTACACCCTTTAGATTTAATGTCAGGACGCCCCATGTTTGTCAGAGACGTTATACTGTTAGATTTTGTTGTTGTGAGGGGAGGAAAGGGGCACACTGCAAGAAGTCATCAGTGTAAAAATTCTACTAATTTATAAGATTAGTAAGCTCCGCTGGCCAATAAACTTTCCAGATTCCAACTCCAGAAAGAAAATCATTTTCTCTGTTCTTCTATCATAAGCCATTGGTGTTACGAGCTCACACTGGGTGACAAGCACTGAGCCAAAAGGAAACCGGTGCACTGTCCCCAGTGCAGACAGCATCAACACATGCAGAGGCCCGGGGTGAAGGCTTGCCCAGAAAGAAGGCTGGCAAATTACATGGTAGTTTTAGGGTGGAAAAAAAAAGTCAGTATTCTCTAAGGCTGCCACACCCTAGGCGGGGAGCTGGGATGGGCCGAGTAGCGGCCCGGGTAACCGCAGGCTGGAGGGCCGGAAAGGGCCGGCGGGCGCTCACCTCCCTTGCAGGGCGTGCGGTGCTGGCTGTGCTGGGCTCGGTAGCCTTCGATGACCTCCCAGGAGCCATCGTCACGCCGGATGGGGAAGGAGAGGCTCAACACATGGTTGCAGGGCTTGATGATCCGCAGGATGCCGCGCACCCGGTTCCGCTTCTGCTCCTCGCTCTCCCGGGTCTTGAGGTCTTCCACCAGCTTGTCCTCCACAATGCTGGCGCCACGGTCGAAGAAGCCCTCCACCATCTTGAAGAAGTTAGGGTCGTCTTCGCGGTCGGAGGCTGCCTCGCTGTAGTGGCGCCGGGCGGCTGGCGCGAGCCCGGAGTGCGGGGCAGCGGAGGGCTGTCCGCGGGCCCAGCCCAGCAGCGCGGCCGAGTCTGCGGCCGCAGAGCCCAGGGCAGCGGGCCCGGAGCGGGACAGCAGCAGGGCTTCTCCCAGGCGTCGGTACATGGCGGAGGGCGAAGAGAGAGAGCTGCGGGGGAAGAGGAGACGCGGAGCTCGCAGGCCTGCACCGCGGGAGGAAGGGCTGGGCGCGCGCTGCCCTTTTAAGCCGCAGCTTCCTGCTTGCCTGGCTGTCCCCTCCCCTGGGCCGCTTCTCGTCCCACCGGGAGGACGGACTTCGGCGGCCGCGCGCCGCCCAGGGCGCTGGGCTTCCCCTCCGGCCTCCAGGCGGCGGCGGCGGGGGCGCGCAGGCGCACACGGGCTTGGCGCGCACGCTCGACGGGGCGGGGCTCGCGTGGGCACGCGCGCCGGACGGACGGCTGCGGGAGGAGGACGGGGAGCTGTCGGAAGTGTGCGTGTCCCGCAAGGTCGGTCCCCGTGTCCGTCACACACGCGGAAGCCTAGTCGGTGGGAGCGGACTGCTGCCCTCTGCGGGAACGGAGTGTGCGGGTTCGCGGCTCAGCCTGGCGGGAGAGTGATGTCGAGCTGCTGGGGGAGTTCAGACTGGAGAGCATGAGGCTTTAGGACTAGAGGGAGCCAGTGGCACGCTGGCCTTTGCTTTGCACAAGGTTTTAGTTTGTTCTGTACAACTGTTCAGCAGTTTTGAGGTGCAATAGTAATGCAAAGCATTGTTGTCTCTCTTGGGCCACTTTTTAACTCCGTTTCACTCTGTAGCCCAGGCTGGCCTGAAACTTCACGCAACATGCCTAGCGTTAACCCGCTCTACCATAGGCTTACTGTGTGCCTCCCCCTTAGATTTACATCCTAAGTAAGACAAGAAAATTAGTAATATATAATGCCCCCAGGAATGTCTCCATACAGATTTAATTTCTGAGACTTGCTTTATGAATCATGCTGGCCTTGAACAACTCACAAAGGTGGTTCTGCACTCCTCTCTTGAGTGCTCAGATTAAAAGAATGTGCCATAATATATATAATATGTAACATATATATCTATTCTTTAAGTGGTCAAGGATCTGATTTGTAAATTATAAGTTTCAAATTTTAAATTGTAAGTTTTACAAATTATATTATTACACATACATTATATATGTGTATATATGTATGTTCTTTAAATGGTTAGGATCTGATTTGTAAATTATAAGTTTCCCAGTGGTAGCCAGGCTTGGATGTTAGATGCCTGGAATTCCAGAACCTGGGAAGTGGGGGAAGGGGATTGAATTTGTGAAAACAAACAAAAATGAATCTACGTGAGAATTCTCTCTCTCTCTCTCTCTCTCTCTCTCTCTCTCTCACACACACACACACACACACACACACACACACACACACACAGACAAGGTATTTGCTAAGGCCCAATAACATTGTTTAAGGCAAGTTACCAAATGTCATGTTACCAGTTAAAGCACCCTAGAGCACCTTGGCAGGTTTGTACTTCTAATCATCATCCATCTTAGTATATGACTTTATTTCATCTATTACAACATGGAAGAGAAATTATTATTGTTTGGTTTTTTGAAACTAGGTTTCTTGGGGTGGCCGTGGCTGTCCTGTAACCAAATAAATGATAACTGTTCATTTATTTTGTGTCTTTTAGCAAAAAGGATTCTCTGGCCTGCTTTGTGATTTTGGCTTGATGTAAAAAGATTAAGGTACCAAATTTTCCTTTTTACCTGTTAATTATATCACTTTATTCACATTGCAAGAAACAAAACATTCTACGTCATATGTGAAGCCTCAGAAGAATAAAGCCGTTTAAGCATAACTCTGACTACTGTCTGTGAGCACATGGACATAGTTTTCTTTCTGTGTTTAAGTCTTTGACACAATTTCAGAAGAATGGTTTAAGAACTTAGTTTTATCTTATTTCTGTTTTCGTTTTTTGTTTTGAGACAAGAGTCTTACTCCAATAACCCAGGCAAGTCTATAACTCACTTTGTGGCTCAGTCTGGGATTGCGTGGTGAGCTACCATATCAGATGATTTTTCTTTTTTGATAACCATAGCCTTCAAACTAACTAACTCTTTAATATTGCTTTATTTTATGGTTTAGTTACCTGAATTGAAGGTGGTGGAATTGAAGACACTTTCAGAAATGATGAGAAATACAGTTGTAGAAATAATGTTTTTTAAAATTTTAAATTGTGGATCTCCTGTGTGTCAGTATCTTAAAAATGGTTCTCAGATCAGTGGGCGTGGTGGCGCTGCCTGTAATCTCAGCGCTTGGGTGGCTGAGGCAGGAATATTGCCATAAGTTTGAGACTGTGTTGGGCCACATAATGAATTCCAGGATAGCCAGGAAGACACTGTCTTAAGAGGGGAAGCGAATAAAATAACAACTCTGAGAGTCTAATGGTATATCTGCTTTATTAAAAAAGTTTTAAAAATGCTTTAATGTTACATGCAAGTTACATAAAATTTAAGTAGTATATGTTGATAGGTTTTAAAGAATAAGAGTGAGTGGGCATGTTTTTGAGAACACGCCTTTGATCTTTGGCAGAGGAGGGCTTATTTCTGACTCGGGAGGAGCTTGGCCTAAGTAGAACCTATCCTTCTACCCCACAAGAATGAACTTACACAAGTCCACCTCTTCAACACCTGCTTAGAGTACACTTGGAGTTTCCTTCCCCGCCCCCCAAGGAGGTACTGTAACTTCTTACTTGAAAGAAGCACAAAGGCCCAGGGATACATATAAATTGTTTACCTATCTAAAAAACAGGCTATGATTCAAACATATTTGACTCCAACATCCTGTTACTTTTGCCTGTTCAAAAATGTATATATGCTTCGTTTAGAATTTCTAGATTTGACTGCTTTGTAAAATATACGAATAATTTCCAAATTACAGTTTAATTATTCATAGTACTTTCCATTTCAAAAAGAGACCACAATTTAACTTGAAAGGACTTTTATTCTTTGATGGCATCCAACAAAGACAAATTGGTTTTCTGCCTTTGAGGTTGACAGGACTTTTTCTTGCTCTGTTCTTGGTCCTTCTTTTCTACTTTGAAGTACCTGAAAAAGATTTCAGAAGAATGTTAAGATTTAGACATAGCATATAAGCACTTGAGCACAAATCATTGGATGGATTATTTAGTTTGAAAGGGTTATATACATTTTCTGTTCTGTACGTTTTATTTAAATGGAATCATTCAGTATATGATCCTTAAGTGTTTTAAAAGTATATTAATGTAACTTCATTGCCTGACTGTAATCCTTCCTCTTTCTTTTATGATCTGTCACTAAGCTGTACTCACAAGTGTCACATTTTTAAAATTCATTGCTGGGGGCTGGAGAGATGGCTCAGCGGTTAAGAGCACTGACTGCTCTTCCAGAGGACCCGGGTTCGATTCCCAGCACCCACATGGCAGCTAACAACTGTCTGTAGTTCTAGTTCCAGGCAAACACCAAGGCAAATAAATAAAGTTTTTAAAATTCATTGCTTATAGATAGGCCTTTGCTATTTTGAACAGTTAGGAATAGTATTGTTATGAACATTCTTTTTTTTTTTTAAGAAAAATATTTATTTATTTGTAGTACGTTGCCTTCATGTGTGCCTGCACGCCACATCAGAAGGCACCAGATCTCTTCTAGTGTGGTCTCTGACTGATAGCACAGAGGTCAGCAGGCCATAAAGTACATGTGACATCTACCCTAGGGATGGAAGATGAGAAAGGGTCTAGGGATAATCGTTCTGGGGAATTAAAGGAGGTTTGCACCCACAGAGATCCAAGAGGTCCCCAGGTCGGTACCAACCTCTGCTCTCAGCTTCCTGGATAGAGTGCAGGTGTTAGATTGTATCTCCTCCACTGAGGAGATACCTGTGTGATTAACATTCTTGGTTCTCTTGTGCTTCTCAGTGAGCACAAGGACCTCTGTGCCCCCAGCATCTCCCTTCTAATTTTTGTTATTTAATTTAAAAAGTAGTGGCTGTAATAGAGGCTGTAATGTTGAATGGATTACCTCTATCCAGACATACATGAGCTAATTGTAAGAATAGCTAACAGAGGACTGAGGAAAGCCAAAAGCCATCCTTAATTTATCTATCTCTTGATTAATTTCTGTTAATATTTTTGCTGTGAGTAAAATGGGTGTAATATGACCTATTCCACATAAACCCTTATGAACAGTCCTTAGCATGGCAAAACAATATCATATGTTTCCTATCACAGATGTGTCTTATTCCCCCTGACAAAAGGCATTTGGATTCTGCATTGACAAGAATTAACATGCAATACAGTCATTAAACTTAACAGCATCATTATTGGGTTATTCCTTGTGGTTACCCCAAATTCTGAGCTTGAGGAGTTAAATTCTTGATGTCTCCCCAAGTTATCAGCTTACCCCCCTTCTTGGGTATCTCCTCTTGATGGGTGACAGGCTTAGATCTATTTGCATTTTTCTACACACTACCAACCAGCTATGCCAACACCATTTGTTAAAGATACTATCTTTTTTCCATTGAATATTTTGGGCCTCTTTGTCGAAGATCAGGTGTTCATAGGTTTTTGGGTTAACGTCTGGATCCTCAATTCTACTCCATTGGTCCACAAGTCTGTTTTTATGCCAGTACCAGGCTGTTTTTATTACTGTAGCTCTATAGTATAACTTGAAGTCAGGGATGGTGATACCTCCTGAGGTTCTTTTGTTAAGCAAAATTGTTTTGGCAATCCTGGCTTTCCGGTTATTCCAAATGAAGTTGAGTATTGTTCTTTCATGGTCCGTAAAATATTGTGTTGGAATTTTGATGGGAAATGCATTGAATCTACAGATTGCTTTTGGTAGAATTGCCATTTTTACTATGTTGATCCTACCTATCCAGGAACATGGGAGATCTTTCCATTTTCTGATATCCTCTTCAATTTCTTTTTTCAGTGATTTAAAGGTTTTGTCAAATAGATCTGTTACTTCTTTAGATATAGTTACTCCAAGGTATTTAATGCTATTTGCAGCTATTATAAAGGGTGATGTTTCCCTTATTTCTTTTTCAGCCCTTTTATCTTTAGTGTATAAAAGGGCTACTAATTTCTTTTAGTTAATCTGGTACCCTGCTACATTGCTGAAGGTGTTTATCAGCTGTAGAAGTTCCTTGGAAGAATTTTGTGTATCACTTATGTATACAATCATATCATCTGCAAATAGAGATAGTTTCACTTCTTCTTTTCCCCTTAATCTCCTTTTGTTCTCTTATTGCTTTAGCTGAAACTTCGAGAACTATATTGAATAGATAAGGGGAGAGAGGACATCCTTGTCTACTTCCTGATTTTAGTGGGATTACTTTAAGTTTTTCTCCATTAAGTTTGATGTTGGCTGTCAGCTTCTTGTAAATCACCTTTATTATATTGAGATATTTTCCCTGTATTCCTGATCTCTCCAGGACTTTAATCATAAAGGAGTGTTGGATTTTTGTCAAAGGCTTTTTCAGCATCTAAGGATATGATCATGTGGTTTTTTTCTTTTAATTTGTTTATATGATGGATAACATTTACAGTTTTTCATATGTTGAACCATCCCTGCTTTTCTGGGATGAAGCCTACTTGGTCATGGTGGATGATATTTTTTATATATTGTTGTACACAGTTTGCCAAAATTTTGTTGAGAATTTTAGCATCAGTATTCATGAAGGAAATTGGTCTGTAATTCTCCTTCTTTGTTGTGTCTTTGAGTGACTTGGGTATTAGAGTAATTGTAGCCTCATAAAAGGAATTTGGCAATATTCCTTCAGTTTCTACTGTGTGAAATAGTTTGAAGAATAATGGTAGTAATTCTTCTTTGAATGTCTGGTAGAATTCTGCACTGAAACCATCTGGACCTAGGCTTTTTTTTTCTTGGGAGGCTTTTAATGACAGCTTCAATTTCCTTAAGGATTATAGGTCTGTTTAGGTAATTAATCTGTTCTTCATTTAATTTTGGTGAATGGTACCTGTCCAGAAAGCTGTCAATTTCTTCTAGGTTTTCCATTTTTGTGGAATATAGATTTTCAAAGTATGACCTGATAATTCTCTGGATTTCCTGGGGGTCTGTTGTTATGCCCCCCTTTTCATTTCTGATTTTGTTGATTTGGATACTTTTTGATTAGTTTGGCTAAGGGCTTATCTATCTTGTTGACTTTCTCAAAGAACCAACTCTTTGATTCAATGATTCTTTGTATTGTTCTATTTGTTTCATTTGTATTGATTTCAGCTCTAAGTTTGATTATTTCCTGCCGTCTACTCCTTCTGGGTGAGTTTGCTTCTAATTGTTCTAAGGCTTTCAGCTGTGCCAACACCAGATGAATGGAAGAAAAAAAAACGATTTAGAAAAGGAAGGACATGGCTGCTCCTAAAGTATGGAGAAGATTTTTTTTATTGCAGATACAAGGAAGAAAGCAGATAGGGAAGAGTCCAGGCTGAACCTGGCTGGCAGACTAAGCAGTACCATGGGAGGTGAGATGGGGAGGGGGAGCAAGAGAGTAGCCGCCAACCAAGAGAGTGGTCAGGGCCAAGGGACCAGGAAGCCAACATGGCCGCAGGTACTGAGTGATGCTGGGAGAGCTGGCCACTGTCCGCTTGATATTTTAAGAGGACTTCAGTTAGTCATTTTTTTTTTTTTCTATTTCACTCTCTTCTCTTTCCTTTTTCTTCCTGGTGTATTAGTGAAAACCCATGAAAAGGAAGAATTTGAGGATCTGATACAAAGGTCATTCGTGTTAGCTGGTTTTAAGAAAAAGGTTTGTAATTATCATTTGGTACATAAAAATCTGATAATGTCAAGTGATAGGGTCTTTTTACAGCCCAGGCTGGTCCTCATCTCCCAGACTTGCCTTGACTTGAAATTCTTCTGCTTCAGCCTCCAGATGCTAGGTTTTATAGGTGTGCGCACCACATCTAGCAAGGTTGCTTTCATCGAGGGTCAGTCAGTAAGTAGAACTAAGACAAATGTGGTGGCGGCACATACCTATTATTCCATCATTTGAGAAGCTGAGGCAGGAGACTTGTAAGTTTGAGGCCAGCCTGTAAAGTGGGGAGTATCATTCTTTCAGCATTCTATCCTTGTTAGGTCAGGGGGCTCCAGAGGTGTTTCAGAGGTTAAGAGTATGTATCGCTCTTGCAGATAACCTAGCTTTGGTTCCAACACACATAGTAGGCCACAACCACCTGTATGTAATTCAGTTCCTGTAATCCAGTGTGCTTTGTTTTGTTTTGTCTTTTGGCCTCTGCATAGTAACACTCACACTTAAAAAATAAGAGGTGGCGGTGGTGCACCAGCACTTGGGGGGCAGAGACAGGCAAATCTCTGAGTTTGAGGCCAGCCTGATGATCTACAAAGAGAGTTCCAGGATAGCCAGGGCTATTTTAAGGTTGATTCTCTCTAGAGCAGTCAGCTGCCCTCCTGTGTTTTTCCAGGAGGTTTGTGTGAGGTTTGTTATAGTGTTCCTTGGTTCCAGATTGACAGGATTCCTTTCCCCTCACAGCTGTAACTTACACCAGGTCTCTTACTCTGAGGTCTGCAGTGAGCTGGTGGGAAGCAGCTAGGCGGTAGTGGTGCAGGCCTTTAATTCCAGAACTCTGGAGGCAGAAAGCAGTTCTTCATGTCCTAGGAAGAGAGACCAACTGACCATTGAGTGCCTATTGCCCTGAGCAGAGTGTGAGGAGCAGTAACCTCCCACTCGGCCATGCAGGGCTGTATGTTTCATCAGCTCAGCAACCCTCCTCCTTTCTTGTCCTGCAGCAGTAACATCAGGGACAGAGATGGGACATCCAGATCCCAGCCCTGGGCCCCATGGCTGTGCTCAGAAGAAAGAGCAGCAGACTTAAGGACAAGTTTTCATTTAAGGGGTGTGTGTGTGTGTATGTGTGTGTGTGTGTGTGTGTGTGTGTGTGTGTGTGTGTGTGTGTGAGAGAGAGAGAGAGAGAGAGAGAGAGAGAGAGATCTGCTTGCTTCTGCCTCCCAAGTACTGGTGCACCATGGAATTAACACCATGAGCCATCAGAACCAGGGAAACAGACTTTTACTTGAAGTCATAGATATGAGCATAATTGCACTTGCTGCTTAAGAACAATTAGGATTTTCAAAAGGCAGAAGAGATTTAGGCCAGTGACACTGATATGTGGAGTCAACTGAGTGAACAGGAGTCTGACTTTAGAACTGAATAGCATGAAGGGAACAGGTATTTGCTAATGAGTTTAGTTAGGCTGTTTGGCATCTCCAAATAAAAATGACTTAAACTCAAGCCATAAACTAAGATAACTGTTGCCTATCAGGAAACCTGGAGAAGGGCTTTTTCATTATAAGTACAAAAGGTCACTGTAAGTACAAAACGTCACATACCAAAGTACTCTTTTCCTGTTGTATGTCCAGATAGCTAGTGATAATTTTCCTAACGGTTATAAGATGGCTATCTTAGTTCCAGGAGTCACGGGCAGACGCAGCTATGTACTAGAAGGAAGAGCAGTTCCTACTCTTTCTTAGTGTAGATAACCCTTCCCAAAGGCTACCATCCCTCTTCAGGTCTCTTAGGCCTTAGTAGCTGGGTCTGAGTTACATGTCCATCCCTTGCTGTGAAGAAGTCTAAGATCCCTCCCTTTTAGGGATAGGCAGGCTTTGCCTGCAAGGAGGATGTATAGAAGAAGTAAATACTTGAAAGGCAACTTCTCTAGTTTGCTTTATGTTGCTGTGGTGAAAATCATAACCAGAAACAACCTGGAGAGGGAAGGGCTTATTGTTTTACACATCCTGATCACAGTCCATCACAGAGGGGAACCAAGGCAGCTTCAGCCCAACCCACGGAGCAATGCTGCTGCTGACTGTCTTGCTCTTCATAGTTTGTTCAGTTTTCATTCTTTGTTTTTCTTCCTGCCTTCCTTCCTTTCTTTCTCTTTGTTTTATTTTATTTTTTGAGACAGGGTGTCATGTATTCTTGGCTGTTCTTGAACTTGCTACGTACACCAGGCTGGCCTGAAACAGAGGTCTCCAGAGTGCTGGGATTAAAGGCAACTGCCATCCTTCTTGGCCAGCTTGTCTTTTTATATAGGCTCAGAGATATCATTGCCCTAGTGGGCTGGACCCTCCACCGTCAGCCATTAGTCCAGAAAATGCCCCACAGACTGGCCTTACAGGTTGATATGATGGAAGCATCTTCTCAGTTGAGGTTCTCTCGTCCCAGATAACTTTGGCTTATGTCAAGTTGACAGAAAACTAGCTGTCACAGCCACCAATACTGTTTGCCACAGAGAGTAACTGCCTTGTTTTTCTTACCATGTTGTGACAATGTAGTCAGTCCTCTAGACTAGAGTTGAATGAAGAGATACTTCTGGAGTATGTTTGAATTATGTTTGTGGTTTGATGTTTTTAACACCAAAATCTGAAAATTCTGGTTCTCTTTGAGATTTTATATAATCATGATCATTTTAATTTTTTGAATAACGATTTATAAAAAACTTTGTGGTCTGGTTTACTGTGTTATTACATAGGAGGATAGAACAAAAACCCACCCTCAATTTGTGGGGTTTATAATCAAAGTCAAGTGCTGAAGTGGTCTTGACAGATTTTCTGATAATGTTGACATCAATGCCTTCTTGTGACCAGTGGACATGCTTGTGACATAGATATAGTTTAAACAATGAGAATGCTAATTTGGCCTTTATGTTGTTTGTTAGAACTTCTTCCCTTTATCCAGGGCAGAAATGACAGACTCTCTATATTGTCTGGTACAGTGAAACTTTATCACAAGCATAATTTAGGACAATTAAGGAAGTGGGGGTAGTGGTGCACTCCTTTAATCTCAGCTCTTGGGAGGTAGAGGCTGGCAGGTCTCTCAGTTGGAGGCTAGCCTAGTCTACAGCTCAAGTTCCAGATAGCCAAGGCTACATAGAGAAACCCTGTCTTCAAAACAAAGCCAGCAAGCAAAACAAATAAACAACCAAAATAAAAACCATAAAAAGGCACACGAGGAAATTAGAGGTACCCTTTAAAATATTTACCCACTACAGTTTTTTATTCAATGTAGAATATTTATGATTGTCTTCTTGGAGAGCCCTTGAAAGTGAAACACTAAGAGATCACACTCATACATACAGACATGCACATAAAATATAATAAAAACTTTAAAACATTTATAAATGGCCAAATAAATTTTGAAAAATGGAACTACAAATAAAAATCAACTGATTCTATTTTATATCTTCTAGGCATTACTGCAACAATAATAAAACTAAGAAATTGACAGGCATCAGTGGGATGTAGAGAAATTAAAACCTGGTGGAAACAAAATAGCTGTGGTGGTGTTGGCAGTTTCTAAAAGTTAGGCAGTTACTATATGATTTGGAAATATTACTAAGATTTGATGCCATGTGTGTATACAGTATCTTGTATAATAGTATTCATAATAATAGAAACCTGAAATGATCTAAATGCTCACTAGCTCATAAATGTGTAAGCAAAGGTGGTATTTTCCACACAATGGAGTGTTATTAGCCATAAAGAAAGAATGGAATGCTGGGCTTGGAATATAGCTTAGTTGGCAGAGTGCTTACCTAACATGCATGAAGACCTGGACCTTGTACACAGGGTATGATGGTGCTCACCTGCAAATTCAGAACTTTGGAGGTGGAGGTAGACAAATCAGAAGTCCAGTGTTATTATTGACCACATAAAGAATTCAAGAACAGTCTAAGACTCATTAGAGTCTCAAAACAAAACAAAAAAAGAAATTAGAGCCAGCTTTGTGCTGGTGGTGGTGGTGGTGGTGAACGCTTTTAATCCCACACTTAAGACACAGAGGCAGGCAGGTCTCTGAGTTCAAGACCAGCCTGGTCTACAACTCAGGCTCCAGGACTCTGTCTTGGAAAAACAAAAGCAAACCCCAAAAAACCTAAACAAAACCCTCAAAGACAAAATAAGCAAAACCAAAACAATGAAAAGACAATTCAAAGAAATTAAATACAGATTTATGCAGTGTTATTGGTGGACCTTAAAAATATTACTAAGTGAAAGAAGGCAGACACAACAGACTTACATGATCTCATTTCTGTGAAATGTGCAGAACAGGCAAATGGGATGAGGTATGTAGGAGAATGGGAGCAGTGCATTTCCTACTGTTGTGGTGTGTATAGTGGTTATGGGAGTGGTTTTTGTTTGAGAAGGCAAGTTAAACAATTGAGCTGGTGTTTGTAGGGGTTATGTGGCCTAGTGTGACACGAGGAGCAGTGTGGCAAGAGAGTACAGTAGTAAACTTTTAAAGTGATGGGCTTGGAGATTAGGCCGATAGAGAATAAATAAAACCAGCAGATAACTGCCGGGATGTGAGGAGCTGAGAGGTAGAGATTGTGTGTTGGAATTCAAGAGTGGAGCACGGCTGCTGTTGGGACAGAAAGTTGGACCTGGCTGTTGAGTGGATTTTGGAGTGAAGGTTCTTAGTGATAAGGGGGCTGTAAAGCTAGGTTGAGAGTCAGTGGCAGAGCTGGGGTGCAGGAGCTCTGAACCAGGTTACAAAGTCTTTGGTGAATAGAGCGAGTGGGTCAGTTAGGTAACAAAAACACATGCATCAAGGAAAAAACAGATGACATAAGCCTCAGAAAGGTTTCTTTTGTTTGAGGGAACAAATGGATGGTGAATAAGTAATAGTTTCTATGGGCTGCACAGTTGGATGGAGAGTAGTTTGCACTTGGACTTGGTTCTGTCGGTCGAGGTCTGAGAATGCTTGTTTACAGTTGAGCAGTGTAAAGGGCTGTTGAGGTGTACCTTGGGAGGAGAAAGGGAATGTGTAGAACAGGAACACATCAGGAAAGGGAATTAACTGTTGGGGGTTGTAGTTGGAGCATTGCAAATAGGATGAAGAATACAGTCATCTAGATGTCAAAGTGTCATTATGGAAAAATGTGTTTATGCTGACAGACAGAGTCTGGAGTATGTGAAAACTATAGAATGTCATTCTTTCCAGTTCTGCTTACTTATGTAAACATCCTTGGCTTTTGCTTACTGTGTCATAAAGCACTCCACTGTAAAGTTGTTTTATTCTTGGCAAAGCTCAGCTGTCAGTGACAAGAAGGCTTACATGGAAGCAGCTGGAACTGCTTTATTTGACTTTTTGGCTTCAGCCATCTTCTCTTTGTGAGATGTGAGATAACCTTCAGTCCCAGTTAGAGGGAGAAAGCAGTGAGTCTTCAAGTTTGCAAAAGCTTGATGCCCCATTGAGAACTGAGTCCCAGTAGGAATAGCTGACTATGGCTATCACATTTCATGGTCTGTTTTATTTTTTTATTGTTGACTGTGTATATGTATATATGTACAGTAGTGCACAAACCATGGTGTGCCTGTGCAGGTCAGAAGTTGACCTTTGGGAGTCTATTTTCTCCTCTCACTGGGGATCCAGAGATTGAACTCTGGTTCTCAGATTTGCATAGCAAATGCTTTTAACCTCTGGGCTGTCCACTCACTGCAGTTCCTACATTCCAACTTTCTTTTTTCAGATAAGGTCCCTTGAAACCTAGGCTGACCTTCAATTTGCAGTGTAACAGGATGACCTTGAATTTCTGAACTTCTGCCTTTACTTCCCCAGTGCTGGGATTACAAGTACCACACGCAAGATTTTTAACATGATGCTGAGGGTGGTACCCAGGGCCTCATGCATGCTAAGCAAGAACACGTCTGGCAGAGTCACATCCCCAGTCCTGACTCATTATCTTTTTCCAGAAATGTAGAGATGATGCTCGTGCAGTTAAGTTTGTAGTGTAGCCTGAAGTTCAACATATTCATCTATTTTTTGATGTGTTAATTCTCTTTTAAATGTTTTGCATTGTATGCACATATAAAACTATAAAACTATCACATTGTACCCTATAAGAGTGCAATAACATAAATTATTGACAAAACAATTCACTTTTAAAAGTGAGTCAGAAATTTGCTTATTTGCTTTTGTCTCCTTTAACAACCTCTTCTCTCTTGTAGAGAAAGAAAGTCTACCTTTTCCCCTGCAACCCTCGAGTGCTCTGGTTTCTTACAGATGCTGTGTGTTACAGTCTAAGTACTGTCTCACGTCTCTGTTGAAGTCTGGATGCTCTTCGATTCTTCATCTCAGCACCTTTGTTTTCTCTGTATGACATTTTCATTTGTAATACCTGTGTAACGTATCTTCATCGCATTCTCCTCCTGTTACGCTTTGCTATTGCCCTCCCTCCTTCCCAAACTGCTTTCCCTTGTCTCTCTCTCTCTCTCTCTCTCTCTCTCTCTCTCTCTCTCTCTGTGTGTGTGTGTGTGTGTGTGTTCCACTGAGTTTAATTGTGGTTGCTTTCATGAGCGTAAGTCAGGAGTTATTTACAGGAGCATGGGAAACTTACCAGTGGCTTCAACATTGAAGGAAATGTTTCTCCCCGTCTAACAATTGTAATTGCTTATAACTCCTCAGGAAGGAATGGAGACTTATGAGCACATCTCTTTGCCATGGTGGGATGCCGATATATACTTATTTTTGTGTAGGCAATCACAGCTGCTCTGAATGTAAGAATATGTCATGCTCAAAAGATAACATTCCTTGATACCTCGTTTGAAAAAAGTTTTTTTGAAACATTTTTATTTTATGTGTATTTTGTTGCATGTATGTCTGTGTACAGTGTGCATGCAGTACCTGGTGGAAAGCAGAAGAGTATGTCAGGTCCCCTGGGACTGGAGCTATACATGGTTGCAAACCGTCACGTGGATGCTGGGAATTAACTTGGATCTTCTGGATGAGCAATTGGTGCACTTAACTGTGCGCATCTCTCCATCTGCTCTGTGTTTTATACTTTTTTTTGTTTGCTCTTTTATGATGTTCCTGAGCCTTGGAGAGGGTGATATAGATGTCTCATTTAGGGCGTAGCATCCAACAGTCACTTATTCTCAGCAGTTTGATCAGTTAGAAGCTTTTGCAGTAAATGTTGCCCATCTGAACTCACAGATGTCTCTGCCTTTCTGAGTGTGGGTATTAAAGGTGTGCACCACTGAGTTACTACACTCTTTTTTTTTTTTTTAAACTGTACCAGTCACAGTTCCCCTTCCCTTCCCTCCTCTCACGCAACCTTGACCTTCCTCCTACCCCACCCCTGGATTGGACTCCAGGACCTTGGTCCAGAGCTTAGAGGTGGATCTCTGCATCTGCTTCCATCAGTCGTTAGATGAAGGTTCTCTGATGACAATTAGGATGGTTATCAATTTGCTTACAGGGGAAGGTCAGTTCAGGCAGCCTCTCCACTATTGCAGGGGTCTTAGCTGGGATCATCCTTGTAGATTACTGGGAGTTTCCATGGCACCCAGTTTCTCTCTAGCTCCCAAATGGCTTCCTTTGTCAAGATATCTATTTCTGTTGTCTTCCTTCTCTATTCCTCCCCCAACTCTACCATCCTGTTCCCCAATGTTCTCTTCCCATTCCCCCTTACATCCCCATACTCCCAATTCACATCCTCTTCTGAGGATCCATGGATGTCTCTCTTAGGGTCCTCCTTGTTACCAAGCTTCTCTGGGGATGTGGATTGTAGCAACTGGGAGTTCACTGACTCTGGATTAACAGCTGGGAACCTGCATGGGACCGAGAGGCCCTCTGAATGAGGATGACAGTTGTGTGGCTTGAGCAATTGGTGGGGCCTCTGGTAGTGGGACCAGGAATTGTCCCTAGTGCATGAACTGGCTTTTTGGAATTCATTCCTTATAGAGGGATACCTTGCTCAGACTTGGGGGGGGGGGCGCAGCTTAATCCTGCCTCAACTTGATATCCCAGACTTTCTTATCCTCTTTGAGGGAGGAGGGATTATATGATCAAAGGGGTCAAGATCATGATGGGGAACCTACAGAGTTACTTCATTCTTAAAACATTTCTACATCTAAATTAATATATTGAAGAGTAGCTAAATCAATCAAGTAAGAGGGCCAGCAAGATGACTTAGCAGGGGAAGACTCTTGCTGCTAAGCCTGGACCCTGATTGGAAGGCCAGGACCCCCATGGTAGAGGGAGAACTGACTCCCAAAGGGTGTCCTCTGACCTCCACACATGCACACTGGCCAGTAGACACAAATGTAATAGACCCGTCAGTGTGTAAGCGTGATCACCACCACGCCTAAGGACCTGAGTTTGACCCTGTGCCCCGTATGAGAAAGAGGAGTAAGTGACTGTGCACCCTGCCCTTTGGCCTCCATATGTGTGAGAGCAGTAAGTAGATAAATGTGATTGAGAGAGAGTGTGAACAAGAAGCAGCAGAGAAGCTGTTGGATTTTTTTTTTTTTTAATTAGGCCAGTTATGTTAGCACAAGCCTTTAATCCCAGTACTCAGGAGAAAGGTCTCCCTGTATTCAATGCTAACTTAGTTTCACATGCTGAGTTTTAGGCTAGCCAAGATTACACAGAGAGACCCTGCCTCAAAAAGAAAAATATTTGTAATGGAAAAAAAATAAGAAAATTTATGTATATCAAGTTGGATGTTCTCAGTCTTAATCATGCTCCCTTTCCCTAAGGAGATAGATGCTCTCAGTCTTACAATGGGAATGAATTTTGAAATGGACGAGAAGGGGAGATTGTTGAGTGGTTTCAGGTGTGGACTTTCTCAGTTTTATGCTGGCATCAGCTACACTTCTCATGAAGTGGTGTTGTCATGATAACTGCAGATTGTATGGCATTAAAACCACTTTCCTTCCAGCTTTCCAACCGACATAATAAGCAGAACCTAGCCCTGCTGGGTAAACACAGGCCTGTTTATTAGCTCACCTATTACAAATGCTAGACTAGCTTTGGTGCTGACTACTGTTCTTTTTGAAATTTTACTATTGTTATTTAAAACCTTGAATGTCTTCAGAAACTTCAGTCATCCTCCAAAACATGTGAAATAGCTTTCCTAAAGTGTCTTAGCCATTAGTATGTTCAAAATCATGCATGTAAGGTATGATTTTGATGGGATACTTGTTTGCTATCTGTATGTTTATGGGTAGTACTTTTCAAATGTAACCTAAGCATACACAGTCATTTAAAATAAAGTGATTATAGTAAAAATCTATATGAAAACTTAAGCAGCATAACATATTACACCCTTAGCTGAGAGAGTATGGTTACTGGATATTGTGGTATACACTTGCAACCCCAGTATTTGAGAGGATGAGACAGGGTCTTGAGTTTGAGGCCGGCCTGGGCTACATGTAAAGTTTGAGGCAGTAGTCTAGGTCACAAAGAGAAACCTTTTCTCTCTCTCTCTCTCTCCATATATCTGCATATATGTGTATGTGTGTATATGTGTGTGTGTATATGTATGTATGTATGTATTTCCCCCCTCAGGCAAAATATTTATTTTGGCTTTTCAAGCCAAGGTTTCTCTGTGTCGCCCTGGCTGTCCAGGAGCCCACTCTGTAGATCAGGTCGTAGGTTGTCTTTGAACGTAGAGTTCCACTTGCCTGTCCCCAGTGCTGGGAGTAAAGGTGAGCACCACCACCGTCCAGCAGCATTAAATCTTATTTCTTTTTTTTTTTAAAAAAAACTATTTATTTATTTTTATTAATTATTTGCCTTGGTGTTTTGCCTGGAACTGGAATTACAGACAGTTGTCAGCTGCCATGTGGATGCTGGGAATCGAACTCAGGTCCTCTGGAAGAACAGTCAGTGCTCTTAACCACTGAGCCGTCTCTCCAGCACCCTAAATCTTATTTCTAATCCTAACTCTGTCTCTTGTAATTTCTATAATCTTGACAGGTTTCTGTTTTTCAGTTTCTTTATATACAATAAAGATAGTACCACATTTACCTGTTTTGTTCCAGTAATTACTGTTGAGCTATGTAATCAGTACAGCATACATACACATAAGAAAGAAGCACACAATACTTTAGGTTTCTCCCAAAAAACCTATGCGTTCTTCAGTAATGTTCTTTTCAATCTCATTTTTCTTTTATTTCCTAAACATTTAGAAGCTATATAATCAAGGGGGAGTATAAATGTTTAGCAATTAATTAAGCAACTGTCTGTAAAGTGTTATGAGACTCTGGGCTAGAGAAATGGCTCCCTGGGCAAGAATACTTGTGCAAGCATGAGGACCTGACTTTGGGTCATCAGCAGCCATGTACAAAGTTAGGCATGGCTCTGTTGTGTGTGCCTGTAACCCTAGTATGGGAGCTTGCTTTATAGCCAAGGTTGGCCTTAAACTCATAGTGAGCCTCTTGGATTTTTAATGGGAAATACATTGTCAATTTTAGTCATATAATCTTATATTTATTTTAACAAATGATTATATAGTCTATGAATATATAAAACAAAATCATGAAGTGAAATAAATAGGTTTTAATGAAAATATAGACTTTTAAAGCAAAAGGTAATCAATACAAACAATACTTGAAGTATTGAAGTTGCGTATGGTGGCACATGTATGTAATTTCAGCATTTGGGAGGTTGGGGTAAGAGTATTACCACGAATTAACTGCCAGCCTGCATTGCATGTTGGACATTAGGTTAACTATCGAGGACTACATAACAAGACCCTATGTTAAACAAAAATAACCCTACCCTCCTGCAAACAAAACAAAAAGATCCAGGTCAACCTGGGCTTCATAAAATCCTATTTCAAAACAAAAATAATATATCATAAAGATTTAGTTGGTTATTTTGGGCAGGGGTTCTCAACCTGTGGGCTGACCGCCCCGAAAGTCAAGGTAGCCTGATCACAGGGATCACATATTAGATGCCTTTCATATCAGAAATTTACCTTATGATTCATAACAGCAAAATTGCAGTTATGAAGTAGTAATAACAATAATTTTACGGTTAGGGGGTCATGATAACATGAAGAGCTGTATTAAAGGTTTGCAGCGTTAGGAAGATTGAGATCCATTGCCTTAGAATAATATAAATTAAAAATATTTAAAGGTCTCAGTATTTAGTCCAGGGTAGCCTCAAATTTATGATTCTTTGCTTTAGCCTTTCAGTTGCTAAAATTATAGGTGTGTGTTACCACACCTGGCTACTTCCTCTTTGGGTGAGTTTTTTTAAGATTGCATTTCCTTTCTCTCTAGTAACGTAGTTAATGTAATGTTCCTGGTGGGCAAGCTCTCCACTATGTTCTTAAAAAAAGTTTAAATACAGAGGTCAGAATCATTGTGAGGGGCAAGTAGGTTATTTACTAAATTGTGTAATTTTAAATTGTAATCTTTAATCACTTCTGCAGGCTCCTTGCTGCCACTCCCAGGAATTGTCTCTGTAGCTTTTGCTGTCCAAGAACTTGCTCTATAAACCAGGCTGGCCTTGAACTCACAGAGATCTTTCTGCCTCTGGAGTGCTGGGATGAAAATTGTGTACCTCCACTGTCCAGCAAGTTTGCAGTTATTTTTATTCCTAAAATAATTTGTGTTGTTATTGAATGACTTTGTGCCACATAGCTTTGTCTACTTAAAAGTCAACAATCCATATTGCTTGTTGATTTGAGTTAGAGAAATACTGGATTTTACTCTGGATTTTTGTATGAATACTATGTTGTAATAGTTTGGGAGTTTTTTTTAATGTTTAAAAACATTTTATTTATGTGTGACAATCCACGTATCAGAGGGCAGTTTTCAGAACTAGGATGTCTCTACCATGTGAGTTTTAGGGATTTCTGCGCAGATCACCACGCTTAGCAGTAAGCCCTTTCTTTACCTGTTGAGGCTGCTTGCTACCTTCTGGGGGAGGAGCATCATTTTTGGCTCTAGTTTAGTTTGTAATTGATAACTTTCTGTATTAACTGGAATTGTACATAAATGCAGATAAGGAATTGACTCAGATAAAATATAGATCCTTACTGTTTTTATTCAAAATATTGGTAGAGAAAAAGTAGTCAGGGAAATTTTAGAGGCTAATTTTTATATTATGAAGTCTCAACAGAATGATTTATTTGTACTTAGAAATAGTAAGTGATTGATTAAAACATGTTTTCTATGGGAATTGCCTAAACATACTTTTCAGTTCTTGGTATTCTAGTTCTGGTCTATTTGCCACGATTAAGGAAGATGCTCTTTCATGTGGAAATGGTCATGCATTTTCCCAAGAAATAGCTTGGTTCTAATAGGACTTTGAATTGTCATTCATTATTCATTAAACATTTATTTTAAGCCTCTCATAGAAGGCAAGTACTGTGTTTAAAACAATACAAAGATAAATAAAACAATTACGATACAATTTGTAATCTTGTTTTTGTTTGTTTGTTGTTGTGTGGTTTCATCTTGTGGCCTTGGCTGTCCTGGAACTGTCTTTGTAGACCAAGCTGGCCTGGACCTCAGAGATCTATACCTGTCTCTGCTTCCTAAGTGCTGGGATTAAAGTTGAGTTCACTACCATTTGGCCACAATTTGCAATCTTAAATTTGTGCACTTACTTTTCTTCCTTCTGTGAGAAGCTCAAAATATGTGGTTGACAGATATCTAAATGGCCAGGTTTATTATTTTTTCATTTCTAGATGTTTTTAGTAGGTTCATTATAGGCATAATTGGTCTTATTTATTGCCAAGGTCTTATTTTATTCCATAATTCAAAAAATGTTTCTCAGATTTTTGTAGTAAACTGTAATTCTCCTTCGAGAGTACAATCTGTGTATAAGTTAGAGACTTCACCTGTGCTGAATGGTTCAGTGCTTGCCTCAGCATTACTGAGTTAATGTATAGTTGGTACAAAGTTTTCCTTTTTAATGATTAACTTGTTTAGTGAGAGTGAATGATTGATTATGGCAACTGGAAAGTGTAAGATAAAATGTGAGTGTTCTTAGACATACCACTCTTCAGCGTGATAGATATCTTTATAAATAACTTTCATTAATTGTTTTTTTTTGTATTGGATCTGTAACATTTGGCTATCACTTTCCTCTTTTATTGTTTATCTATTTTTTCTTTGCTTTTTAGAAATAGGGTCTCCTGTATCTCAGCCTGTCCTCAAATTGGTATATAGCCAAGGATGGCCTTGTATTTCTGATCCTCTGCCTTCCCAGTGCTGATGTTATTACAGGCATGTGCCACCATATCTTCTGTCGTTCCATACTTTTTTTTCTCCAACAGCCCTGGCTGTCTTGGAACTCCTTATGTAGGCCGGGCTGGCCCTGAACTCACAGAGATCCACCTGCCTCTGCCTCCCAAGTACTGGGATCAAAGACCTGTGCCACCATGCGTGGCTCCAAAGTATTTTTTTTTTTTTTAAAGGATGCACACTTGAAAAAAAATAGAGGCTTTGAATCTTTAAGTGTACTAGATCAGTACTACTGCGATAAATGAATATTTTGCTATCAAAACAGTTGAGGTTGTTGCTGAGCATTAGTGGCACATGCCTTTAATCCTAGTACTCAGGAGCCAGAGGCAGGCAGACCTCAGTCAGTTTGAGGCCAGTCTGGTCTACAGAGAGTTTCAGGACAGCCAGGACTGTTACACAGAAAAACCTTGTCTCAAAACATCGAAAAAAAATTATAGTTGTTTAAAAACACAATGTTACTAACTTTATTAGTAATACTATTATCATATTAGTACTATAATACTATTATAATAATTGCTAAATTATTATAATAATAAAAGCTATTATAATACTATTATAAGCATATATTTCAACATTATAATGTTATATGTGTATTAGTTTTTAAAAATGATGCCTAGATTTTACTTAAAATATTTATTTATTTTTATTTTATGTGCAGAAATGTTTGGCGTGTGGAATGTATGTACTGTGTGTGTTCAGTGTCTGTAGGGCCAGAAGAAAGTGCTGGGACTGCAGTCACACTATTGTGAGCCACCATGTGGGGCCTGGAGCCGGGCTGTTATCTGCTGAGCCTCTCTGGCCTCCATTATCTTGTTCAGGTTTTGTAAAAATTGTACAAAAATTCTACCATTTTACAGACTAGAGGGGTCAAGGAACTGAAACTCGAGATTTCTGCTGTTGGTGTCATTTACTTGACAAGTTTTGATGTCTTGAAAATAGTTTGACTTCGTTTCCTCCTTCCCCTGCAAGCTCAGTGCTTTTCTATCTTGCAGGGCGATGTCATTAGATGAGGTTTCCAGAGAGTAGGTTAGTTCCCAAGTTCAGGTTTATGTCTTTATGACATTGGGGAAGCCTCAGGTATGACATTCCACCCTTTTTATCTCATATTCCTTCATAGGTGTGTGATTTAATGACTCAAGTGGCTTGTCAGGGATTGTTAAAAAGTAATTCTCAATCCCATATCACTTAGTTCACTCAACTCAAGGAACTTTTATCAATTGTCTAATTCACAGAGATCCACCCTGCCTCTGCCTCCCGAGTGCTGGGATCAAAGGCCTGCACCACTACTGCCCAGCTACATTTTTTTAACTCTATGTCTTTTTTTTAAAAAAAAATTATGAATAAAGTCACATTTTTTATCTGTATCCCATTGTTCAGGCTCCCTTTCCCCTCTTGCCCCTCCCAGTCACTCTCTCTTCTCCCCATCTTCTTATTTCCTCCCCAGCAAGGGCAGGAAGTCCCAAGGTCCCAAGGTGGCTTAGTTCAGCATCCACTCCAGGCAGATCCACTTTCCTCACCCCAACATCAAGACTGGGTCAGGTGTTCCTCTGGAGGGAGTGGGATCCAAGGTGCCTGTCCAAGGTGTTTCAGATCCCAAGCTTATCAGTGGTTGTGGTTTGCAGCTTGGGAATGCTTTACTTTTTGTTTAAAGTCCACTAATGAGGGAGTACATCCCCTGCTTCTCTTTCTGGGTTTGTGATACCTCGCTCAGGAGGATATTCTCCAAATCCACCCATTTGCTTGCAAATTTTAGTATAGCATTTTTTTCTTACTGCTGAGTAGTACTCCATTGTGTAGATGCACCACAGTTTGTTAATCCATTCTTCAGTTGAGGGGCATCTAGGTTGTTTCCAGGTTCTTGCTATTAAGAATAATGCTGCTAATGAACATAGTTGAGCTAATACTTTTGGGGTGCAAATATGCATCTTTAGGGTATATTCCCAGTAGTAGTATTGCTGGTCCTTGGGGACATTGATTCCCAGTTTTCTGAGAAACAGCCATATTGCATTCTTGAGTGGCTGAACAAGCTTACACTCCCACCAACAATGGAGGAGTGTTCCCCTTACTCTGCAACCTCTCCAGCATAGGCTGTCATCTGTGTCTTTTTATCTTAGCCAATTTGACAGGTGTAAGGTGGATCTCAAAGTTGTTTTGATTTACATTTCTCTGATGGCTAAAGATGTTGAGCACTTTTTCAAGTGCCTTTCAGCCATTTGTAATTCTTCTGCTGAGAATTCCCATTTTAGTTCTGAATCCCTGTAGCGGGAAATCCCAGATTGTACTGGAGGGGCTTGGTCTGCAGAGACGAGACGGAATCGGAGCACAGAGAGAGAGGGGCGAGTCTTCAGGTCCCAGCACACGGCGTGCAGCGAGACAGCGGCTCAATACGACGACGGCTCGGCACGTTACTAAAACTTTCTTTTATACGTGATTCTAACAAAATAAACCTTATTTAAAACATACCTATTAATAACAAGTTTCTACCGCGATAATTGGCGCCCCACGTTGGGCGCCATCTGTTGTAGTAAGTTTTTTTTTTGGCTTGTTTGGGTCTGGAGATTTGTGACTTGGCGCACATGTGGCGCCGGTTTGGAACTTGGTTTGTGCGCCCGCAGTTTTTGTCTCTTAAAAGAAATGAATTATATGTTTATATATTTTATATTGTTTGGCCCATATTTTAAGCACATTATTAGCTAGTTTTTTTTTAATTAATTTATTTTTATGAATTTATTTATTATGTGGCTTGTAGTCTGTGGCTCACTTGAATTTTTACATGCTTTTTTTTGGGGGGACGGATGGCGACTAGTAAACTCTACTCTTTTTTTTTTTATTTGGCTGCTTTTGATTTTCTACTTATTTCTACGGTGCCCTGCATGGGTCCAAACAGTCATTTATTTACATGGTATAGAGAACATTCCACCACAAATCCCATTTTTTGATTGTGTTATTTGAGATTTTGGGCTCTAGTTTCTTGAGTTCTCTATATATTTTAGAGATCAGTCCTCTGTCACTTGTAGGGTTGGTGAAAATCTTTTCCCATTCTGTAGGCTGTTGTTTTTCTTATTGGCTGTGTCCTTGGCTTTACAGAAGCTTTTCAAAAACACCTGATCTTTGACAGAGAGGCCCAAAATACTCAGTGGAAAAAAGATAGTATCTTTAACAAATGGTGTTGGCATAGCTGGATGGTAGTGTGTAGAAAAATGCAAATAGATCCAAGCCTGTCATCCTGCACAAAACTCAAATCCAAGTGGATCAAAGACCTCAAAATAAACCCAGCCACACAGAACTTGATAGAAAAGAAAGTGGGAAATACCCTCCAACGCATTGGCACAGGCGAACACTTCCTAAATATAACACCAGTAGCACAGACACTAAGAACAACAATCAACAAATGGGACCTCCTGAAACTGTTGTTTTGTTTTAAAGACACGGTCTTGCTCTATGTAGCTCAGGGTAGCCCTGAACTCACCTTGTAGCCAACACAGGCCTCAGCTTTAGTATATAGCCCAAACTGGCCTAGAATGGCCTTCTGTTTGCTGGAGTTTTGGGTGAGTCTCCATGCCTAGGCTGTTATGTTTCTTTTAATAGTCTAGCTTCTTACTTAATTAGAGGGAAGTATTTTAAGATTATATCTTTGAAATCCTCAGGTATTGCACTTTTTCTTAACATTTGAATTCTTCCTTTGTTCTATTGTCCTTCAATTCTCTCTATTAAACCCAAATATCAAAAATACCAATTTTGCCACCCAATTGCTTATAGTGTTTTGTTTCCAGAAAACACTAGGATTATTTTTAAAAAATAGTAAGTGGTAATTATAGGCAGGGTTTCTCTGTGTCTTGGCAGCTGCTCCCAAACAACCAGTCAGAGACTTACTATGAAGTATAAATGCTTGACCAATAGCTCAGGTTTGTTACTAGCAAACTCTTACATTTCAATTGACCCATATTTCTTATCTACCCTCTGCCACAGAGCAGTACCTTATTTCAACACCACATGTTCATCTTGCTTTTCTCTGTAACTGCTCCCCCCGCCACTCCCCTGCCCCCTTGCCTGTTGTTCCTGCTGGACACCAGCCAGTCAGCTCTTTATTAAACCAGTCAGGCACCTTGGCAAAAACACATCTTCACAGTGTACAAACCAGGTTATTCTATAGCAGATAGTTAGCAAGCAGTGAGTCTTGTCCTCCTTTATTTTCACTGAGAGCAATTACTAATTCTATTATTGTGACGAGTATGTATAGTTTCTTCTCAGAATGGGAGTTGATAGGAAGATCTGAGAAGCAGTAGAACAGGACTTGGCCAGAACAGTAGACATGATGAAACGTGTCGTGTTGCACAAAGAAAATTACAAGTGTTACAAGTTCCGTTTTGTTTTTAGTTTTCTAAACTTTAATCTCCCATAAAAAGTATTTCTTCTTTTATTTATTTGCCTGTAAACAAGCTAAAATAATTTGTAAGTAATCATAGTCTCTCAAAACCAGTTTTCCAAATCTTAGGATCTAGTGACTGAGGAGAAAAATAAAATTCGTGTCCCCTGGACCCTAACCTCTAGTGGAGGACACAGGTAAAGAGCAGAATCTCAGGTGAAAATCGGGAGCTGTAGAAGTAAGAAGTAAAGAAAGTAGGGGGTGAAGGGCCCCTGGAATCTGGTTAGACTCTTTAAATGGACTTAGACCATCATGCACTGTGACAGTCAGCCATGTACATGCTGAGGAAAGCATTCTGTGCCTTTTCAGATGGATAAAGTTATATTGTCCAGTCTAGTCCAGGCTGGAGCTCTGGCATTTCCTCTGAAGTACAGGGTGGTACTTCTCCCACAGCCTCCGGAATCTGGAGGTGTGAGCTGGAGTAATGCCATTCTTTCCCTGACAGTTACTAGATGCCAAATAAGAGCTGGGGATGTAGATAAGTTGGTAGCGTGCTTGCCTAGAGCTCACAAAGCTTTGGATTTGATCTCTAGTACCTCATGACCAAATATGGCGTTAAAAGCCCTCCCTTAATGCGGGACTTAACACTCTTGACTGAAGGTGGGAGGAGGAGAAGAGTATCATCCTCAGTTATATAAGGAGTTGGAGGTTAGCTTGGGTTAGACTGTGTCAAATATCAATAAATAAGTAAGCAAATTCAGAATTGAGGACATGTAGAGTCCTTAGTGAACCACATGTGGGCCAGACACCTCTATTTTTGCACCCTAGTCTTCACTGACTACTTAGGTGCAGTAAGCCAACACCTGCGTCAGGAGAGTCCTGTTGGCAAAGATCCTGTCTTAGGGTTTCTATTGCTGTGACCAAAGCTGTGACCAGAAAGCAACGTGTAGAGGAAAGGTTGGAGAAATGGTGTTCTGTATATCTAGAGATACTGACGTATTGTTTGGTTTTTAAGTTGAAGCAAAATATTAGAAGAGATGAACGTAATAGGAATAGGTTTAAAAATTGAAGCTAGGTAGGTGGTGGTGGCGGCGGTGATTGTTTTTAGTTCCAGCACTCAGGTGGCAGAGGCAGGCAGATCTCTGAGTTTGAAGCTAGCCTGGTCTACAGAGTGAGTTCCTGGACAGCCAGGGTTACACAGAGAAAGCTTGTCTCAAAAATACACCCGCCCCCGCCCCCCCCAAAAAAAAAGAAAAAAAAGAGAAGCTAGATGGATTGTAGATTGCTCATTTTTTATTACTAAGAGTAATTGATTATATAAAACAAAAGTAGTTATAGCATATTTTAAGTTTGTGGATATGTGCATGCCGATTTTCTCTAATTTTTGATGATTCAACTTACAAGTTTTGCCTTTATTGATGGTGTAAAAATGATAAGCATTCAATAGAAATTGCACTTGAATTTGATTTTTTCCTGAGCCAGCAGTATGGGATAGGGTACTCTGGTGATGCTGGGCAGTAACAGCTGCCAGTTGGCCATGTGATTATGAGAATAAACAGCTGTGCCCACAGAACACAGTGTTGCTAAGCTAGGTTGTTCAGTAAGCTTAGTATGCCGAATACATGTTATGTGTAATGGTAATTTATTTCTTATCTGAGTCCATGAGTCCTTCTCCCATTCTCAAAACTA
The DNA here is from genome assembly GCA_004025045.1 of Sigmodon hispidus. Taxonomy (NCBI): domain Eukaryota; kingdom Metazoa; phylum Chordata; class Mammalia; order Rodentia; family Cricetidae; genus Sigmodon; species Sigmodon hispidus. The sequence goes on along the minus strand of PVIH01006509.1, from coordinate 66,423 downwards.
CCTTTTCCACTGATTTAAATACAGCCCAAATATGACATTTTGTTCATCTCTTAGATATCTTTTATTTAAAATAGTCTTCTCGTATTTTTATGACATGCTAACCTAACATTTTTAAGTTTGTTTACTTCTGTTTTGTGTGTGTGTGTTTAAGTCAGACGATAGCATGTAGGACTCTGTTCTCTGGTCTCCTCATGTGGATCTCAGGGATTAAAGTCAGGTTGTCAGACTCAATGGCAAGGACCTTACTCTAGGGAAGTGGTTCTCAACTTTCCTAACGAGGCCCTTTAGTACAATTCCTCATCATGTGGGAACCCCAACATGAACCCCAAAATGAAACTTTTTTCATTGTTACCTTCATAACCGTAATTTTGCTGCTGTTATGAATCAGAATACAAATATTGTTGGAGACAGAGGTTTACCAAAGGGGTCACAGCCCACAGGTTGAGAACCACTGCTCTAAGCCATCTCTCCGGCCCCTTGCCATTTTATTAAAGGAACTTTAAACCACTACCTTGTAGATCCCTGAGTCGACTACCATGTGCTGTTAGCATGTTCTTTTGTTTCTTATCTTTTCAGTATCTGAGAACTTTGATGATTTTGAGAGGGAGGTCTCTCTGTGTTACTCAGGCTGGCTGTGGACTCCTGTGATTCTACATCAGGCTCTTGAGCAGCTGTTGGCATGTGTGCCATGCTCAGCTCTTTTATCTGTCTATCTGTTTGACACAGAGTCTCTATGTGTAACCCTAGCTGTCCTTGAACTCAGCATATAGACCAGGCTGGCCTTGAACTCATAGAGACCTGCCTGCTAGAACTAAACACTTGTGCCTCCATCTCATCTTTGTTTTTATTTTAGATAACTGCACAAACCCACGTCAGTGTTAGGTTGTATGTAATGTAACTAAGTACATGGCTTAAGTTGCATTTCCCTTGTAGACAGTTCATGGGCAGCCTTTCAACTATGATTGTTAACTGGTTTATAGGTATTAAAGAAGTTTACTTTCTAAGCATATAATTATTTTATCTAGGACTTTTTCTTTTTTGTGTTATTTTCCTTTCTTAATAACAATTGAGCTTGAATGTCAAGAAGTCTGTGGTCCTCTGTCTCCCACAGCTCTGACACAGATACCTGCAGAAATAATATTTGTATGAGTTTGCCCAAGCTAAAGTAATAAAGTACTATGGACCGGGGAGACTTAAACAAGAGATGTATTATCTTGCAGTTTTGGTGACCAGAAGTCTGAAATCGATGTTGATGGGAAGATGAGATAAGATTTGTTCCCGTATTAGGTGGTTTATCATTTTGTTTATTTATATGTGAGGTCAGAGGACGGCTTTCAGCTGCCAGTTCTCCCTTTTTACCTTGTGTATTCCTGGGGTTTGAACTCGTCAGTACACTGGTGACAAATGCCTGTCCTTGCTGAGCCATCTTACTGGCCCTAGTCTCTATTTATTTTGAAACATGATCTCACATTATGTCCTAGGCTGGCCTAGAGCTTACAGTGGAGCATGGATTGCTTTGAACTTGTGGAAGTCCTTCTGCCTCAGGCTTTTAGGTGCTGAGATTATAGATGTGAGTCATATCCGAATTTTAAAACTAGTTTTTAGTTACCGTATCTTCAGTTTAGACAGTTCATCAAGATACGGTCCTATTGTAAATCTGGAAGCATCTCCATCACCCTAGACACTATAAAAGGTCAAGAGAATTCAGATGCAGTGAGTGGTGCATGCCTATAATTTCAGTACTTAGGAGGCAGATATATGCAAATCTCTCAGAGTTTAAGGACAGCCTGATCCATATGTCAGATTATAGCTAGCCATGACTACATCTACATAAACAACAACAACAACAAAAATCAAACAAGCAAAGTAAAGCAAAACAAATAGTTCAAGAGAGTAAGAAACAAAAAATGAAGCATTAAAAACTATTATAATTTTTAAATTTGTAAATGACATGATTATATACATTAAAAATCTCATAGACGTATAAAAGTTAATTTTGTAAGTGAATTTAGAAGTCTGTATATAAAAACATATATATATATATACCTGAAGTAACAATGCTTATAAATTAATTCAATTTATAGTGTCATTGAAATATCAAATGCCTATAAGTAACACTAAAACTATGCTTTCAACACAGAAAAGTATAAAGCATTACAAGTAAATTTTAAAGATTACTTTATAAAAGGTGACCTAGTGATGGATTAGAAAAATCAGCATTGTTAAAATGTAGTTCTCCTTAGTGTTCTGTAGAAGCAGTGAGATTTTTAATAACATCCCAGTAGACTTCAAAGAAATAAATAGACAAACTAATTCTGTAAATATTTTGAAATGTAAAGGACTAGCAAGAACTAAAATCACATAAAAGGGTAGCATCTGTAGAACGTTTCTTTCCGGAAATCAATATTTTCTTTATGCCTTAGTAAATAGGACTGTGTGGTCTTGACCAAAGAATAAATATAGATCACAAATATTGCCCAGTACAGTCCAATGGGAGAAATAAAATGTCATGTGGATACTGGTATGGGAAACAGTGAGCTCTGTCTTCTACCTGCTCCATATACAGAAACTACTGCAATCAAATGTAAACACAAAAGCTATAAAATTCATAGTTATATTCTGCTGCATATGACAAATTCCCCAAGACTTACTGGGTTAAAGACTTATTTGTTATCACTTGATCGTTATTATGTGAAGAACTCAGGAGGTGCTCTACTAGCTCAGGGCCTCCTTCAGGTTGCAGTCAAGAGTCCTCTGAAGGCTGGACTAGTGTTGGAGAGTTTTTCAGTGGTGACTCATGTGCCACAGCTGTTGGCCAGCAGCTTTGGCACACACAGGCTGTCAGCAGAACTCAGTTCTTTACCAGTTTTATCTTTTGGTAGGCCTGCCTGGAAGACAGACAGCTTTTGGCTTCCCTCAGCTGAGTGAACCAAGAATGAGAACAAGGAGGAAGATAGGATACTCTTTAAAAATGTTGTGGCCATGGCTAGGCTTAAACTCCTAGGGACAGTGGCCCTCTGCAGCACTAGGATAACAGGCAGGCTAGCTGTCATACTTGAGCAGCATTTATGTGGGCGCCAGGGAGCTAAACTTCAGCGCTCATGCTTGCATAGCAAGCAGTGCATCTACTGGGCGTCTCCCACCCTCTCTCAGAGCTTTTAAAGGTGATTACTTTAGTTTTCATGCCCAAAGGTTTATATGTCATCTCAGAAATCCCCATGTCACAGCCCATCAAGTCACTCTACTCCTTCTGCTGTATTCACCTCTGCTCACTGTTGACAGTACCAACATTGGCCTTAGCAGTCCCTTGATCTTCATTCTGGTCTTGTGTTCCTTTTGTTGGTTTCCCAAAGTCTTTTCTTAAAAACCTTATAAAGGCCATGTCGTCTTGCAAGTCTTTATTTGGGTAATATAAAGAATCATAGAGTATGCCGAGGTCAGTTGTCTTTCCACCACCAAGTGAGTTCGGAATCCAAATACAAATAATGACATCTACTGTGGTTACCAAGTGAGTTCAGAATCCAAATACAAATAATGACATCTACTGTGGTTCCGCATATTTTGGCTAACTTTCCAGATTTCTGTTTTTGATACTGTTGCCTTCCTAGGGTGAAGTTTAGTTGTTTAGTGTGTTAGTTGTTTCCCCTCAAGCAGAAGGTGGGTCAGAACTTGCCATTCTGTTACTATGTTATTCCTAATGGCAGCATTGCCTGAGTCATTCCTTTAGTTACTATGTTGGTCCTGATGGTAGCAGTGCTGAGCTGCTGAGGAGGAGAAAAGATGGGGATCACTTCCAGCTATAAAGCTTCCTTGTCTGTATCCCAGAGATTCTGGTAGGTAGCCTCATTTTCAGTTGATTCTCGGAATTTAAAGTTTTTTTTTATGATTTCCTTAATGATCTACTGTTTTTATCTATCTATCTATCTATTTATTTGTGGTTTATTAGTTTATTTGGTCTTACCATGTAGCCATGACTGCTTTTTAAGTCATAAAGATCCACTTGCCTTTGCCTCCTGAGTGCTGGGACTAAAGACATGTGTCACCACACCCAGCTGTCACTGTTCTTTAAAAAGCTTTGCTTTGCTATTGATTTCTAGTTTTATTTTATCGTGATCTGGAAAAAAACAATCAGGGAATTATTTCAGTTGTTTCGTATTTGTAAAAGGTTTCTTTGTAGCTCATAGTGTAGTTAGTTCTTGAGATGGTTCCATGTGCCACTGAGAAGCATTTGTATTTCCTGTCAGCTGAGTGGAATGTTCTGTAGGTATCTGTTTAGCTCTGGGATTACTTTGCTGATTTTGTGATGGAGGATGGATCTAGGTGTGACTGGAGTACTGAAGTCTCCCAGTCTTACTGTGTAAGGACTTGTGTGGTCTTTTATGCCTTTCATTCATTATGAAATTTGATCTTTTGAGATTTGATGTATAAGTATTTGTACTTATACCCTTGTAGTGCATTTTCCATTTATTAATATGTAGTGGTACTCTTTATCTCTTCTGATTAGTTACGGATTGATCTACCTGATCAGATCTACTGTCCCAGCTTGTATATGGCTTTCCTTTTCTTGGCAGTGTGATTTCTAACTATGGAGTCTCAGTTTTGTCTGTCTTAGTTAAGTAAGTTTCTTTGAGACAACAACTCTCTGAATCTTGTTTCCCAGTTGGTTTAGCCTGTCTTTTCATTGGTTCTGAAAGGCTCTTTGTAATGGAGATTATAATGAGAAGGGTTTGCTGTTCTGATTGGCTAGTTTATTGGAGTTCTTTGCTTCCTCTCCTGGTAGTTAGATGTTTGCTATGTTGGTCATGAGTGATTCATTGCTAGTTCTGTGACAGTTCATCTGTTATTTTCACAAAATGCATTCTTTCTTGTGTTCTTGTGTATGAGACTTTCTTATTCTTCAGTGTATGGTATTCCTTTAAGTTTCTAGAACCAGGTGTGGTGGTGCACACCTTTAATATCACAACTGGGGAGGCAGAGGCAGAGGCAGGCAGATCTCTGTAATGAGTTCCAGGCCAGCTAGGGCTAGACAGTTGAAAATGTTTTGCAGTTCTGGTAGATTGTCATGACCTGACATAACTTGTGCTCATTTTAGAAAACTGGAAAGGACTATGGGAGGGTGAGAGAGGCTTTAGAGGAGAGGAATGGCCAGGGTGGTAGGTAGGACACGTGTGATGTGAAGGAGAAGGAGACGACAGGGCAGAAGAGACACAGGAAGAGATCATGAGGGTCAGAATACGTATGAGCACGTGGTAAGGAAGGAAATGTGTCACTCTGTGTGCTAGTTAATAATGAACATGTGAGGATGTATATTACATGCTTAATAAAACCTGAATATTAGGGGAGAGAGCACAGTCACATCCTCGGCAGACAGCTCAGGAGATCCTTGAATTCAAGGATAAACACACACACACACACACCTCTAATCCCAGCACAGGAAAAGCTGGGAGTGGGACCAACACCCTTAATGCCATAGCTCCAGAGACAGGACTTCTTCTGTTTCTGTGAGTTCAAAGCTACATGCCTTTAATCCTAATCTGGCTGGGGTAGGGTATATAAGGGCTGTAGAAACCAGGCAGAAGAAGAAGCACTGGCAGAAGTGACCAGAGGCGGGGCTGAGGAAGTTGCAAGACAGTTTGGTGAGGATTGACTGTGGTGCTTCCTCTCTCTGATGTTCCAGCCTTCCCCCGATATTTGGTTCTGAGTCTCATTCGCACTACTACCAATACGAGTTCTGAAAGAGGATATAAATCTTACTTGTTTTGTTCACTCTGACTCTATATCATGAATTTGTTCTTTTTGCTGGTAGATAAACACATAAAAATATATTTGATGGTAAAAATATAAATTCAATGTGAAGCTCCACAGCTTCCATTCCAAGTGGCCACTCTAACTGTACAGAACTTCACTGACTTGTATATTCTTTGGGTCTACATAATTTCTGTGTATGTTTTCTTCATTTGCAGTTTTTTCAAATAAATTTTAAAATTAAAAATAATTAAAAGAAAACTTATTACTTTGTGTAATGATTAAAAATACATGCTTAGAGGGTAGCATTAAGAATGTTTCAGTAGATTATGAATTGGCATAAGAGGTAGCCACATATCTATCAAAGCAGTAAAAAATTTCAGTTTTATCATTGTCACTGTATTTAAAAATGTGTGAGAACAAAAAAGAAACTTGAAGAAAATACAACTTGTTGGGTATGTTACCAAGTATATGTGAGTGTGGTTTCCTAGATTTAAGACCATAGGAGGCTAATATTAATTATTGCGTGCCATCTCACAGCTCCTGAATGATAAAAAGCCTAATGTGTTTATGCCTGTTAAGACTGTAGCCATGGAATAGTGGAATGACCCCAATGTGGCTGCCCCTGGCTTTCACACTTGTTAGTTTCAAAATAGAAGGGTTTGTGTTCATGTCTGCCTTGTTCCAAAACTGATGCATCAGTTGCAGTTCCCTCTCTGTGTTGTTATCCAGTGACATTAGTGAATAATTTTATAATTGCTTGGTATTTAGAGGAGTAGAGAAAACCCTTTATAATGGCTATGACACACTGTAATTGTGAGACTTTCTAGTTTTGTAGTAGAGAAAAATTTTTTTTAATCACATGGAGTTTGCAAGAAGCATTTTTTGTTTTGTTTTAGTTGTAGTGTTGGTGGAGACAAACCTGCGGATACAGTTCACCCTGTTTTATAAACCTTGGACACATTCACCAGACTCTGACCACTCCAGATATAAAGACTGTGCTGTACTAGTCCTTCTGACTGGTGTCCCTTTGTGGATTGAGAAACTGTGTAATTATTAACTGTGGTAATGGATATGTACTGACTGATTTCACCTGGTATCTTAATGAGTTTTAACCCTCTTGAGTCCAACCAAAACATAGCCTAGAGTCATTGAAATTCATCATTTATATTAGTATTTTGCATGTGGAAGAACTTGCTAGCACACTGCCAATAGTCATACTATGTTTATTAAGGAACAGGTGGGGGAGGGGAAAGAAGAGAGAAAGAGAGAGAGAGAGAGAGAGAGAGAGAGAGAGAGAGAGAGAGAGAGAGGGAGGGAGGGAGAGAGGGAGAGAGAGAGTAGGTAGCAGAGAGGAAGATAAAAGAGGAGGTCTCCCGTGTAGTTGGGACTTTTAAAGGTAGACACGCCCTAGATGTAGACCTCAGAGGCCCCTCAGAGCCCCTGCAGGGGGGTCGTGGCCACAACAATCAAACAATTTACTCATGACTATTTGTGTGTAAATTTGCTATGATAAATACCAGTCCTCACCACTATCAACCCCCACTCACATACTTGTCATTTTTATAACTTAAGACTATATAGAAGCATCATCCTTTGTTTTAATTTTAAAAGTTGTATTATTTAGAGAGAGGGAGTGTGTGTGTGTGTGTGTGTGTGCTTGCCTGCATGGGCATGTGTACAGACACATGTATGCCATGGCCTGTGGAGTCCAAAGGGCAATTTTTGGTTCTTTCCTTTTATGGCAAGGTCTAGAGATTGAATTCAGATCCTCATCAGGTTTGCTCAGTAAGTACTTTTATCTCCTGAGCCATTTCACTGGCCATGTTATAATTACTCAGTTTTAAATAATCAAGACCATTTTCTAGCTACTTCTTAAAGAGTGAAAGTCCCACATTTAGGGTACTTGTTGAGACAAATAAATGAAGACATAATGAAATAATTGCCATATACAAATAGCTATGTCTTTTTACATAATATTGATTCATCCCAGACATTTCTGGATCTAAAAGATTTCTCAGAAGTATCAAAACGGTGTGACTCCTGTATGTACCATCGTCTGTCTCTGATTGAAGAGAAGGAGGGGTTTGGATTTTGATTCTTCTGTGATCCTGCCAAATGTAGTAATGCTACAATACAAATAGGTCTGAAACTGAAGCTTTATGGTTTGATTCATAAAGCATACATAATTGGATCTACGGTAGTGAAATGAATAGGCTTGGATGTAGTTCTGTACATTTGTATGAAATAACAAGACAGCTCAAGAAAGAACGGAAAGGAAAAGAGAATCAGCGGAGTGGAGGAACTGGTTGGGAAAGAGCAGTGTTCTGAAACTGAGGGACAGAGTGTCTCCCAGCTGAGTACTGTGAGTGCGCATTTAGCAATCCAGACTTTGTTATTGTCTTACTAGAGACAGGAAGTGAGAGTCAGATTTTAAGATCCTGAGAAAATGCTAAGTGAGGACACAAAACATGGGAATGGTTTACATTCTTTCTGTACATGTTGGAGACAACCTACAGCCAGCCTGGCCCTTGGGGTAAGCCAACCAGCACATCTTTCTGGGCCCCGTGTTGGTTTAGGGAGTGGAGATGATTCCAGGCTGTACTTCACTTTTTAAAAAATTAACATTATTGAACTTTGTAATTAATCATCTTCCTAAAAGCCCATGAAAAATGCAGTTTATAGGCAGTTCCATAGTCACTGTGCTAACCTACACTGTTCCTTTCTGTTGGTCTGCTTTTAATTCTTACCTCTCTTTGATGATCATCACTTTATCTTTCCCATTATACTATAAACCCCTTAAACTTCTCGATTGTTGATTTTCCAGTGCTTAGCATGCCTGGCGAACAATTTTGTTTATTAAGTAAGTTAATACACATCTGTCTTTTAAAACCCAGACTAGTTGTAAATTGGTGGCCTCACCGAGCTCAGACAGTAGGATATTGGGGAAAGAATGGACAGGCATTTCACATGGCGGGAAGAGCAGGACCCAGAGCCGCCCTCTGATCTGTCTAGTGCAGGATCTCTCACTCACCCTGAGGGCACTGTAGCTACATTGTAGGAGGAGACAGCTGCAAGTGGGCTGGAGGAGAAACGAGGACAGAGAAGCACACAGAACTGTTTCTTTCCTTTTAAAGACTCCAGGAGAAGAATGACAGGGGTTCATGAGAGGGGGTTATCACCAGTGATCACGCTCATGTTTTCCTTGCCTGTGCGAGTATTCCCTCTTCCTCTTGATAGCCTTGTGAGGCTTCTGCAGTGAGTGCTATTGGGGCCTCCTTGTGGCGAATCTAATGGATGGCATATAAATTAGAAAAACCCAATACACCACCTATTGCATAGGTAGGTTATTTTATGAGGGTTACATAAAGGTGGGATGTGTGGTCGTGATTTCCAGTGAGTTATCACGTGACCCATAAAATTTCTATAACTTTATCTTCGCAGTACTTTACTATTATAAGCTATTTGAAAATTATAGTATACTTATTTAACTCCTAATACTTTTCTTAAATATTTTTCTAAAAAAGATTCATTTTATGTGTGTGTGTGTGTGTGTGTGTGTGTATCAGAAGGCGCAGGATACCTAGGATGATCCGGTGGAAGTAAAGTTATCCTGTGGTGAGCCATCTGATATGTGTGCTGGGAACCAAATGTGGGTCCCCTGAAAGAGCAATGTGCACTCTTAACTACCAAGCCATCTCTCCAGCCCTTAGCTGATAAACTCTAATAACTGTTGTCATTGTTCTCAACTTGCATATTAAATATTAGCAATAGGACTATTGTTCTCTATTCTTGGAATGTTATATTCTGTGTGAAAAGTGTCAAAGAAATGCCTGAATGACCAAATGAAAAAGTACTTGGATTATGAAAATAATACATATTAGTCATATATCATAAAAATTAAACATGGAAGAATTTAAAATCGTTATCTATAACCTTGGTCCTTCATGGTCTGTTTTTAGAGCATCCAGCTATGTAGCTTCAAACGGATGAGGCCCTGCTGCTTTTGTCTTCAAAGTACTAGGATTACAGATGTATACCACTATACCTAGACCATCTGGAGTCTTCTTTTTCTTTTCTTTTCTTTTCTTTTCTTTTTTTTTTTTGAGACAGGGTTTCCTCTTTACAACAGCCCTGGCTGTCCTGGAACTTGCTCTGCAGACCAGGCTGGCCTTGAACTCACAAGAGATCCACCTGGCTCTGCCTCCCAAGTACTGGGAGTAAAGGTGTGGCTTGTGTTACTATGCCTGGCTAAGTTGTATATCCCTCTCCCTCTCCCTCTCTCTGAGACAGAGTTTCTCTTTTTAGCTCTGGCTGCCCTGGAACTCACTCTTGTAGACTAGGTTGGCCTCAAACTCAGAGATCTGCCTGCCTCTGCCTTCCAAGTGCTAGTATTAAAGGTGTGTGCCACTATTGCCTGGCTAAGTTATATATTCTTATTGTTAAATTTTCCATTAAAAGTCATCTGTTTAGAAGGTGCATTTATATTAACATGGATCTCTTATTTATATATTTCTGCTGCAATACAGTAGTACCTCTCTAGTTATTCATTTAATGAAACATGAAGTTCATGTTCCCAGTCCATTGTTTTCTTCATGGGCTGTTGGTTTATTTTTAATATGTGCTTAGAAAGCCTCCTGTCCTCAGTCTTGTTTGTCCTCTGCTATCTTGCCAGTTATTCCTCAAAATGGAGGATTCACACAAGTGCTTTGATTCCGGGCATGGCGGAGGCTGAAGTAGAAGGCTCAGCATGGGCTTGATACCAGCCTAGACGGGGAGTTACAGGACAGCTTTGGCTACAGGGTAGGACCCTGTCTTAAGAGCAGTCCATCCGTTAGACAGACCCAGGAGTCTCTTATTTCTCTCTGCCCCACCCCTCCTGTGGCACTGGAGACAATAAAAGAGTTGTCATGATAGGCGAGTGGTCTCAACTAATTCATATCCTGAGTCCTTGATATTTCAAGCATGCACAAAATGGGTTAATACAATTGTCATGTGTCTCACCATCTTATCCAACAGTTAAAGCATACTTCTAAGTGAAGAGCTGGAGTATGATGTTTCTGGCCTGGCCTTTCCAGCCTAGCCTGGAGGTTTGGACCCACAGTCCCAAAGTACCTTGAAGTACATAGAATGTTTACATTAATTTTATGCTGATTGGCCTAGGGCCCAGGCATATAACTTGCTAACTTTTTAGTTTTAAACTAACCCATGATTCTTATCTTGTTCAGCCATGGGCTCGGTACCTTTTCTCAGAGCAGCATTTCGACTTCTTTCCACTGCGTCTGTTGACATCCCATCATGGTGTCTCCATGGTGTCCTTCTGGCTTCTCTGTCCTGCTCTTCCTGTTCCCAGAGTTTCTCAGTCTGGTAGCCTCACACATACTTCCTGTTTGCCTTCAGCGAGTCAGTATTTTTATTAAACCAGTAGGTGGGACAATTTTTTACAATGTAAAAACATAATCCTACTACAAAGAGCGTTAGTCCTGCATAGAAGTACCAGATTTCAGTTGGCTGGAGTCAGATTCCCCCTCCCCCCTTTTTGCAAGCAAGAGGATCTGAGTTCAGATCTCCAGCCACTCATGTAAAAGCTGTGCATGACCTAACTATGATCCTAGTGTTGGTGGAGCAGAGACAGGTGGATTCTGGGAGCTTACTGACAAGTGAGTTTAGCCTAAACAGTAAACTTTATATTCAGTGAGAAACTCTGTCTTAAAAAAATAAGATGGGGGTATAGTAGAAGATATTCTGTCTTTCTCTGGCTTCTCCGTGTACTTCTGCACACACACACAGTGTGAGATCTCAGCAATAGGAACAGGAAGCTAGGGGAAAATATAGATCCTGTGGAGTTATATTGGTAGCTGTGGAGGAAGTCAGTAATATGGTCACCTGCTGTATGAGGACAGGGAAAGAGATGCTGGAGATTTAGAGTGGAAAGGCACAGACGAGCTATTTCAAAGGGGGTTATGGAGGCAGGAATAGGATTGCTAGGATCCACTTTGGGATTAATGGTAATGAATTTAAAACAAGAACACTGTTCAGATACTCATCCCCCATTTATAGTCAGAATAAGTGATGAGTCAAGCCAAAAATGCTTTAGAGTTAAAACCATATCTGCCTTTTGCCTCTATACTATTGTACTAATCAGTGCTTTTTAATGAATTCTCAAAATAGATCTGTTTAATTAAAGTCACTTATGAGCAAACAATCAGTTGATATGATTCTTTACCAATTGATAGGATATTTTCTCAGATTTATGTATACAGGTTCCATAGTTTATGGAAAAAAGTTTAAATGATGAGTGTCTTTTCATGTATTACATAGTTATTGCCATTAATTTTAATGTGCTTGTATTATAGACAGAGATGAAGCTGGGAATGGCAATCCACATTTATAAACCCAGCATTTGGGAGGTGGGACGGAAGACCAGGAATTCAGGGACATCCTGAGATGTGCAGCAGATCCAGACCCAGCCTGGACTGTTTGAGTCCCTGCCTTGCATGGTGATATCAGCAGGCCTTTGATCCCAGCACTTAGGAGGCAGAGGCAGGCTGACCTCTGTGAGTCTACACAGTAAGCTCCAGGACAGCCAAAAGTACACAGAGCCTTCTGTTTTGATTTTGAGGTTTGAATTCAGAGGAGATTCAGAACTTACTGAGAGACTCTATGGAGTGAAGAAGACAGATATTAAGTAATATGATATAATTAAATAAATGCCTACCTTTAAAACTAAATTGATATTTAAATGGGGCAGGATTTTACAGCACAAGAAATGAACATTCTAAAAATAGACTTATTTGATGCTCAGCTTTGTTTCTTTGGGTATTTTAAAATTAAATTTAATTTTAAATTATTATTAATTAGTATTATTAGTGTCTGTGTGTGGTGTGCATATGTGAGTGTGTGTGCCATGATGTGTGTAGAGGTAGAGGACAAGATTGGCACACTTCTCCCCTCTCACAGGGCTTCCAGGGACTGGACTCAGATTGTCAGGCCACTGACTCATTTTACTGGCACCTTCTCTCAGTCTTTAACTAAAGACTGTCTTGTGACTGATTTGATTATTATTTCTTCCTCCTTCTCTTCCTCCTCCTCTTTCTTTTCTCCTCCTCTCTCTTCCTTCCTTCCTTCCTTCCTTCCTTTCTTTCTTTCATTCTTTCTTTCTTTCTTTATCCAGGTTTTCTCTGTGTTGTGTTAGCTGCCCTAGAACTTGCTCAGTAGATCAGGTTGGCCTTGAACTCACAGAAATCTGCCTGCCTCTGCTTCTAAGTGCTGACATTAAAGGTGTGTGCCACCATACCAACTGACTGATTTTCTTACAATTTCTTATTAGTTTTATAATTAAGTGGCATACCAAACTAAACCACATATTTTTATTAATAGTTTGTTTTCATCAGATAGAATATACTAATAAATTAATTTTGAAATTTTTATTTTTATTAGAAATTATGAGTCGAGGATCTCAAGTTCACATTTTTTGGGGTGCTCCAGTTGCTCCACTGAAAATGACAGTGTCACAGGGAACAACTTCCTTAATGTCCACTGCCAACACCTGGGAACAAATGCAACTTTTGTACAAACAGCATTCTTTGTATCTGAAGACTGAAAACCAGGAACTTAAAAATGTGAAAGACTACCAAATCCCAGAAACTGTTGGCCCTCCAGGTGTTCTTAGGTCTGTGCCTGTAGAAGATGTTCTCATCTGTCCTACTTCTGAAACACAGAGTATAAAGTCCCAGATTAACCCCACAGACCAGAGTGATATGACTGATGTGCAGATATGTAACAGAGTTCAGCATTTACCTGAAGAAGAAAAATATCAAGAGCTTCACTTTGAAAATAAGAAAATTACAGATGAGCGATCTAAAAACCAATCAAATCCATGTGTTCAGAACTTCCAAGGAGATTTGTTTCCGATAGGTCATAAATGTACAGCTGATTTGGATTTGGACAATAATGCTGAACAGACTAATATAGGACTAGAAGCTGTGAGAACAAAGCCTGTGTCAACTGATCATGAGAGACAGAGTCAGGAGATCTTTTCCTCTGACACAAAGTGTGAACCAGAGTGTGAGGGAGCAGGCGGGAAGGCCTCAGACTGGAAGGTGTCCACTGACACTGAATTTCTCAGCATAATGACCTCCAGCCAGCTCGCTTTTCTAGCTCAACGGAATAGTAGAGGGCAAGATTGTATAAATAAAGGGACTATATACATGGGGATGGAACCTACAGGAAGTCAAGAAGGAAGACTAGCTGAAGATAATCTTGTTAAGGCCAGTGAGGATTCTGAAGAAGGATTTGAAAGTGAGCATAGCCAGGTGTATTCCCTGGAACTTTTTGATCCTGTTTGTCCTGAGTCAGAAAGCAGCCACATTCACAAAAACCATGGGAAAAGTCATGAAGATAATGGAAGCTCGCATGATCTTTTCGGTAATGAAGAAAACCCGCCACCGCATGAGGTGTGCATTGACATGTGTAGTTTAGGAATATTGTGTTCCCAACGAAGTACCTTCAACCAAAGTGCTGCCAGAAGAAGCCAGCCCTCTAAAGATAATTCCCATCATTCTAAAGCTCTTTCGGAAGTCCAGCAAGTGTCCAAGAAGCTAAGGATGAATTATAATACAGGAGAGTCACCAACCAGAGCCGTGCCCTGGAGGATCATGTCTGAATTTAAGGCTATTAAAAAAATATCATTAATAAAAAACTGTGACTCTAAAAGTCAGAAGTATAACTGCTTAGTCATGGTGTTAACCCCATGTCACGTGAAGGAAATAAATGTAAAATCTGGAGCAAATTCTGGTTCTAAAGTGCCACTAGCAACCATTGTAGTAACTGATCAGTCAGAAGTGAAGAAGAGAGTTGTTCTGTGGAGGACTGCAGCATTTTGGGCACTTACGGTGTCTCTTGGGGATATTATTCTACTCACAGGTAAGGTCATCAGGTATAGTGGGAGCTGCTTTGTGAAGCTGCTTTCTGTTTGGTGTCTTCGGGGCTCACTCTGCCGTTGCCTCCCTGGGGTGATTGACCCTCTGTGTTGATCTCCTGCCCTGGGCTTTTGTCCCCTGCTGCCTTCTCATCCATTTTCTTCTCTTAAGAAGAAGGCTTCCCTGCTTGTTCCTCATACTCGTCCATCATGTGACTTTTGAGCGTCTCATCATGGGCTCCCTTTTGCTGTCTTGTTTGTTTGGGGACAGGGATTCTCAGTGTAGCCCTGGCTGTCCTGGAACTGTAGACCAGGCTGTGATCAGCTGCCTGCCTCTGGCTCCAGAGTGCTGGGCTTGAAGACATGCACCACCAGCACCAGGCTTCTTTTTGCTGTTTTATGGCTATATTTATAAACATCTTATTAACTCCTTTACTTTATTATTGGTATTATGAAAGGACAGTGTTTCTGCCACTTCACTCCAATAATACAGCGTTCATTAAACTCTTAATGAAGGACAGACACAGATGTTGATGGCCTTTTGTTTGTTATTTTGTAACAATCCCATGTAGCCCAGGCTGGCCTTGAATTTGCTGTTATGTTCAGCTGAGAATGACCTTGCATTCTTGCTCTTACTGATTTCTTGCCAAATGTTGAGAATTTTTGTAGTATTGAACAAGTTTCCCCAACAGTAAAAGAGGTGACTGACTGGGCGTGTACTGTGCTCACTTCTAATTAAAGCCATCTTATCTCAAGGTCATTCACTGTGTAATCTTCCCATGACCTTTTCTAGGTAAATAGAAACAGCCTTGCTACCTGTTTTTTCCTAATATCTATATAATTGTTTACAAATATAAATGACTGCTGGAATTTATTTAACCACTTTTTTTTAATCATAGGATAGTTAGGTTATTATTTTATGAATGCCTTTTAAAAGATATCTTTGTTGTTGTTTGGTTTTTCCAGACAGAGTTTCACTGTGTATCTCTAGAATTCCCCTCTGTAGACCAGGTTAGCCTCAAACTCATAGATCCCCCTGCCTCTGCCTGCTGAGTGCTGGGATTAAGTGTGTGAGCACCACGCCCTGGAGTCTTCCTTTACAGCCCAAGGCGGCCTCAGACTCACTCTGGACAGTCACCTGCTTCCGCTTCCCCAGTCCTGGGGCTGCTGCAGAAACCATCTTGTTTCATTTCCACCTAGGAACTTAGGGCCACACTGCGCTAGGCAAAACACTCCACCATTGTACATCCCTAGTCCACCACTTTTTGTTTGTAATAATATCTGAACATGATATGTGGTGTATCTGACATATGAATAATAAATACTGTCACCAACATGAAATGAAAAGTTGTTTAGAAATATCTAAAACAGCTGGTTATGTTAGTGTATGCTTTTGATCCGGCACCCAGGAGATAGAGTTAGGCAGGTCTCTGTGAGTTCAAAGCCAGCTTGGTTTACATAGTGAATTCCAGGACAGCCAGAACTACATAGTTGAGACTATGTCTCAAATATATATATGTGTATATGTGTGTGTGTGTGTGTGTGTGTGTGTGTGTGTGTGTGTGTGTGTGTATTCCAAGGTGAACATATGGTAGTTTGAAAAGTTTGGATATTATATGTCTGAAGTCCATCTGAGATGTAACTAAGTTCACAGTGAAATCCTGTGTTGGTTATTATTTTTATCAACTTACACAAACTAGAGTCATCAGAGAAGAGAAAACTGTAGAAAATGCCCCCATTCGATAGGCCTGTAGGTAAGCCTGTGGGGCATTTTCTTCATTAATGATTAAATGGAAGGGCCCCATGCATTGTGAGTGGTGCCAATCCTAAACAGGTGGTCCTGGGTTGAATAAGAAAGTGAGCTGAACAGATCATAGAGAGCAAGCTGTGGGGAGCAAGCCAGTGAGCAGTGTTCCTCCTAGTCTCTGCTTCAGTTCCTGCCCCAGGTTTCTGCCCTTAATGAAAAACTGTGAGCGGAAAGATCAATAAACCCTTCCTTCCCTAGGTTGCTTCGTCACAGCAGTAGAAAGCAAATGTAAGCAAGACCTCAGTAAGAAATACAACCATAATTCATCTAACAGATCATTACAAGCAGAAATAAAGTATCTGTGGTTGCCTACACCTACACAGTTACCTATTCACAAGCAATGATCATTCAATTTCACTTTCAGCAGTTGGACACACCACAGTGTTTGTAATTCATTGGTTTCTGAATCAGACAGGTCCTTCAGAATATCCTAGAATCTAGACATCTTGTCTCTGTAGTTTAGCTATTTTCTTTTTCTTTAGCTTTAAAAAATCCCTGGATCTAATTTTCAAATTTTCCCAGAATTGTGGACTAGTATACCACTATAGGCAAGGAACAGAAGATTAATAAAAAGTTAACATTGTGCCCTAAACAGAGCAATTTGTCACATTTAGAAATTGGGTGCCACGTTTATCTCAAGAGACAATGAAAAGATAAAATAATATTGAAAAAAGCTGTAACCAAAACCCACCACACAGTAGTTCTGTAATGAGAGAAAAATCAATATTAGGTCTGCTATAAGCCCAACCAGCCAAAATTCCTTATTAGCTTTGAACTTTCCAAGGAAAGATAGTTATATCCTTTTGCTTGGCTTGCCTTTTGTGAATGATTAATCATTCACATGTTTTTCCTTCTATGCCAAATCAAATGCTGATCCACTCTTGATATTCTGGGCATTGATATTAGCTCTAGCTTCCAGAAGACTGATGACTGTGATATTTGGTAGTGCATATCTGTTCAGTGCAGATCAGTGTTTCCATGGTACTTGTTACTATATTACTAAACCATTAATACAGTCGAGTTGAATGGATAATGTATATATATATAAGCTCCTAGATCAGTGGGCTACTTCAGTCTGATCCATCATATTTATATCTGGTATTTTTCTGAGATAAACCATAAGGACATAGCTGAAACTGAGCAGCTCATTGAACACATCTATTATAGATTCTCAGTCTAATTAATGAAAAATGTGTCACATATTTTATTTTTGATACAGCCATGGATAAATGACCTTATCTTGTGACCCAGTGCAATGGTGTTGAATTCAGGTCATCCCCAAGTTCATCCCCAGTGGCACCTTTTGAAACTTAATAAACCAATTCCGTTACTGCTGGCAGCCCAATGGAAGAGGGTAGCATTTTCTTTGGTTGTCATGTGTATGGCTGGCACAAATTCTCAGTAGTGTTCATATATTCCATACTATCTAGGCTTGACTATGTTCATATGTTGTAGATCTATCCAAGAAGTTCTTCATATCATGGTTTTAATGGTGTTGGGACTTGATTTCTTTTGGGTAGAAAGAGGAATGTTTCAGTATTTCACTAATGTTAGTGGTCTGCCATTTTGGTGTGAAATCATTCCTACTGCTGCATACTGGGAGAAAGTAGTGGAGATTGGGATGGGAAAGGTGAGCTCAGCTGAAGGCAATGTGAATGTCACTTCCTCCTTCCTTTAGACCAGGTGGTTCTGGCTTGCTATTCCCTCATAGGCAAGGAGTTGTAATAAGTTTCTGCCCCGGACTTTTGGGCCTAGCCCTGAGGTTCTGACCTGCTGTCCCATAGAAACACACAGACACTTCTATTAATTTTATGCCGATTGGCCTAGGGCCCAGGCATATAACTTGCTAGTTGTTTACTCTTAAACTCACCCATTATTCTTATCTTGTTCAATTATGTGGCTCAGCACCTATTATCAGAGCAGCCTAGTTGTCCTCTGCATCTGCTGGCTTCTCCTGGTGTCTCCATGGCATCTCTCTGGCATCTCTGCCACGTTCTTCCTGTTCCCAGAGTTTTCTTAGTCTAGTAGCCCCTCCCATACTTCCTGTCTACCTTCAGCCAAACAGCATTTTTATTAAACTAGTAGATGGGATAATTGTTTACAATATAAAAGCATAATCTCACTACAGCAAGGGTCTAGATTCAGAGTTTAAATCTGCTGTTTTATCAGTTGGTGCCTTTGGATAGGTCTCTGAACCTTTCCGAACTCTCTTTGTCTGGTATGTGAGATGTATGCATAAAATTTTGCTATGTTTAATTACTACTGTGTGCTTAATAAGTTAACCATAGTCTAATGGAATTCTTACCATGACTAGATTTTGTTTTGTTCTGTATTTAGATGTTACTGTTTATGAGGATCCATGGGCTGGTGAAACAGTACTCCAATCAACATTTACCAGTCGGTTATTAAATCTTGGAAGTTATTCACATGTCCAGCCAGAAAAATGTAAGACATATTTTGGATATTCTGAATTTAGGATGTTTCAGTTCATGACTCTTTGGCTTTAGGATGGTACAAAAGTAGTACAAACATACTTTGGGTTTGATCTTTTCTGGACTAGGTGATGCTGTCAGTGGCAGAGAGCCATGGCTCACAGTCAGCCATCTGATTACAAGGTGAACCGCTGAGATTTCACATTGTGCTGTGTTGCTAAGTGAGGACAGATAGTAGATTAGGTATAGCTAGTACTTTTTTTGATATATCTTTGATATATGATGGGGTTATTGGAATGTTGCCTCACTGTAAGTCCACAGCAAGTATGCAATAATATATTAGGAAAGATTTGAGTAAAATTGTTTTTATACTTTCTAAACATTTTCATTTGCAAGATGAAATCGGAACTCATTTATTTTTATTTTTTTTTTTGCATTACTAGGATTGAACATAGGGCCCCACCCAATGCTAACCCTGTGCTCTACCCCCAGCCTTTAGAAAAGAATTGAAAATAGAGCTGTAAAAGATGATTGTGGTAGGGATAAGCAGGGGTGAAGCCTGCTTCAGATCACAGTTGTGTGCCTAGAAGAGAGAGAGAAAAATGAACTTGTATATTGCCAGTCACATAAAGTATTGTGGTTTGTGTTTTATTTTCTTCTTAGGGAGTCTACAAAGTGGTGGTTCGTAGGATTTAATGAGTTATCTCTGAGATGCTGTGGTCCATGTCTATAGAAAAATGTAGATAGATGAAAGAAAACATTGTTCTCAGCCATTCTACAGCCTTAGGAAGCTTACCTGTGTAAGACCTGAGCCTCTGAGTCTTTGAGATAATTAAAGATCCTACAAGACTCAGAGCCAGACAAATGTAGTTTAAAACCTTTTCTATCATTGATGAGAAAAAATAGCTTTCTGTTTTGGTGACCATTGCACACATCAATAGTTACTTAGTGTTGAATAGTGTTCCATTCTATGGCTCTACTGTTATTTGCTTAATTACTGACTTATTGTAGAACATTTGAGTAATTTCCCAGTTGATACAGACTTTTGTATGAACATATATATTTATTTCTGTGATTCAGATTTCCAGGGTGCAGTTGCTGGGTTGTATTCCCAGTACATACGAGGTTTTATTTTTTTAAATATTTCTTTATTATGTATACAGTATACAGAAGAGGGTACTAGATGTCATCACAGATGGTTGTGAGCCACCATGTGGTTGCTGGGAATTGAACTCAGGACCTTTGGAAGAGCAGTCAGTGCTCTTAACCTCTGAGCCATCTCTCCAGCCCACATACGAGGTTTTAAAGGAAATGTTCAAACTGTTTTCCTTTGTGGCTGTACTACTTTAAAGTTCATTGGTCTGGGTAAAGCACACTGGTGAAGGGCTTCGCTACCCTGTGCAAGGTTTTGTGTTTGATCTCTAGCAAATAAGCCAGGTAGAAGAGTATCACATACTTGAATCACATTTGGGAACTTGATGTAGTATATTATAAAGTTGAGGCCAGCTTGAGCAATGATACCTATTTAAAAAGTAGATAAAATTAGGGACTCCGGGTTGATCCCCAACATTGCAAAATAAATAAAATAAGTAAAACCACATAGTAGGAATATATTACAACTTTATCAGTGTGTTTTAGAATATCTGTAAGAAAACTACTGTATGTGCTGGCCTGTTGCACAGTAGAGTGACTACAGATAACAGTACATACTATAACAAAGCTAGACTTAAGTACTTGAAATGTTTTCATCATAAAGAAACAAAGATTGTATGTGGAGATAGGTCTGTTTACCTTGATTTGAACAGTTCATGATGTGTGCATGGTATCTCATTAATATATATATAATTGTATGTGTTAATCAAAAAGAAATAAATTTTAGTAAGTAAAGAGAATCCAGCTGGGGATGCAGCACTGTGGAAGAGCACTGATCAAGCATATATATCATCCCAGGAATTTGGTTCCTAGCACAACAGAAAAAAATAAGATAGGATTCATACCAGCAGTACCTTTTACAGTTTCTCTCTTTTCTTGTCAACTCAAACAGTCATTCTGTTTTTTAAAAAGTTTATGATCTATTCTAAGAGATGTGTACTGCAGCCCATTGAGAAGCCATTCCCTAACGGAGCAAGACAGCTGTGATGTACAAAATGTAATTAAAGAGATAGAAGATCAAATTAATGTATTTCATAGGTTTGGTATGTATATAAATATGGCATATAGAACACGCTGCATTAGAAACATTAACTCTATATTAGATCATCAAAAACCCAATGACTTTGGTCAGGTAGGAGTGTAACATTACTCTTATCATCATGTTATAAACCTAATTCATTAGTTAATGACAGCAAAAAGCAAGTTCTTTTTTTGGATTCTAAGGATTGATATAAAATTATACAGAAGTAATAACTGTCACTGTGTATTGGAACACAGAAGGTATATTTCAAGCATCTAACAGACAGATATTTCTTAGTTAAACACATCTACCAATTAGAATAAAAGAATAGAAATAAAATTCCAAGCTCAAAAAATTTACAAAACAACTAAGTAAGCCGTAGAAAATCAAAAGTAGAAAATCAAGAAGTATATAAAATCAAAAGTATAAACCAGAAATTAATGAGAATTGTCAAAAAATATAATAAACCAGAGCCCACTTTTTAAAAGTATTTAAGTCAGTTGGCTAATTTGATCAAGAAAAAATAAAGTATAAATATACTAAATAAATGTTAAGACAGAAATTATCATTGAAACAAATCAAAAGTCACAAAAGGCTTTTTAGAATTGTGGCTATATAAAGTTTTAGGGAAAGACAGTAGTTAAAATTGACTTCCTTAGATGTATAAAATTTAAACGCATCAGCTATTAGATGAGGTTCTTTGCCTTCCTCTCCCACCTGTGTCCCATGTACCGTACCAGGTTTTATATGGTACTGGGGACTGAGCCAGGGGCCTCTGAATTCTGGAGAAGCATTCTATCGGTACAACAGTGTCCCTAGCCTGCCAATGTTAATTTAAAGAAGAAAAAAACCCTTTCATTACTTTTATAGTATCAGGAAGGAGATAAAGATGTCCATATGTGAAACTATTTATCTTACACTAGTTTCTATCCAGTTCAATTAAGTCTCTTTATACATGCCTGAAAATCTCCTAGGGAATAAAAGATAAGACTAATTCAGATAATAAAAGAATTCCATGTGGTAGCAGAATATAAAATTAATTTTTAAAAAAACCTGTCTATTCACATATGTTTTAATATACCTGGAATGAAAGATAAGTTTATTCAAATATTAAAAGAATTTGTGTTGCATCAGGATCTCCCAGGGCCAGGTGCAGTGGCACATGCTGTATTCAAAGCACTGGTGAGTGAGGAAGGAGGACAGGGCTTTAGGATCATTTTCAGCTATACGTACACTGCATACATAAGGCACTATCTAAAACCAACCAACCAACTAACCAACCAACCAACCAACGAACCAGCAGAACAAAAATAAAAACCCGGATGTAATAGACTTCATTTACATAATCAATAAACAACATAGAGGAAAAATTATTTGCAGTGATAATCAAGAAGATATTTCAGTAAAAATTGAATAAGAAATGTAAACAACCAGGCTGGAGAGATGGCTCAGCAGTTAAGAGTACTGACTGTTCTTCCAGAGGACCTGAGTTCAGTTCCCAGCATCCACACGGCAGCTAACAACTGTCTGTAACTCTAAGATCTGACACCCTTACACAGTTATACATGCAGGAAAACACCAATTCACATGAAATAAAAATAAATAAATGTTTAAACAAAGAAATGTACAAAACCAGGCTGTGGAGCTGATTCAGGGGTAAAGTGCTTGTTGTGTAAGCACAAAAGACCCACATGAAAGCCTGCTGGGGAGGCAGGCAGAGAGGCAGCACAGTGGGTAGACTGCACTGCTCCTGAGGAGTCCCCGAGTTTGGTTCCAGCACCTATGTCAGACTGCTCACAGCCACTGGTAACTCCAGCTTCAGTGGATCTGTTGCCTCTGGCCTCAGAATGTACTCATGTGTGCATTCTTCTCCTCCCCACATATACATAATTAAAATACACATAAAAAAAAAAGAGCTAGGTTTCATGGGTGCTTCTGTAATCTCCAAACTGGGGAGATGTAGACAGAAGGCTCACTGGGGCTTTCTGGCCAGCCAGCCCTGCCTGGTCTGTGAGGTGCCTTGACTCTGAAACTAATGTGGAAGCCTGGCAGTGGTGGCACATGCCTTTAATCCCAGTACTCGAGAGGCAGAGGCAGGAGGATCTTTGTGAGTTTGAGACCAACTTGGTCTACAGAGTGAGGTCTAGGACAGCCAGGGCTACACAGAGAAACCCTGTCTCAAAAAAACAAAAAACAAAACAGCAACAAAACCTGATGTGCAGAGCAATAAAAGACTGGTGTTGACCTCTGGCCTCTAAATACACACACATACATATTTATATATTACATGAATACCAACATGCATAGGCTTGCTCGCTCTCCCTCCCTCTCTCTCTCTGTCTTTTAAAAGCTGTGTGGGGAAAGATTTTAAGTATTCCAGAAAGAAATAAGGGAATAAGGACATGAGTAAATGGAAAGACAACCCTGTTCTTGGATGTGATTCAGCATTATAGTGTCAATTTCCTTAAGTTAGTATGTAAATTCAACCCAATTCAAAAAAGTTAAAAAAACAACAAACCATGCCGTGGTACATAAAATTTAATACAAACATAAAATTTGATTTGAAGTTTGTGTGAAAAAACAAACATGCAAAAATTATAGGAAAACATTGTAAAAGTTTTAGGGAGTTGTTTACCAGACAACTTAACTTACTATAAAGCCACTGTGATTTTAAGTGATGTGTGATATATAAATAGATAGGTAGACCAGCAGAAGCAAACAGGAAGATGCAAGTCAGAATGCATACATTCAGCAGTTTGTACACGACAGAAGTCAGAATGCATTTATCTGTGATGCTGAGCATTGAACATGCTAGGCCAGTGCTTTACCATCAAGCTGCATCCCAACTCTGAGGCTAATCTTTTAGCTAACCATTTAGAAAAAGAAAAAAATTAGACACATCATACAACAAACAGAAAGATAAATGCCCACATGTAAAAATAAAATTAGGTATTTGCTAAAGGAATCATGTCTGAATTCTTTAATATTGATACAGGAAAAAGATTTTCTTAGAATTGCTCAAAATCTAGATGTGGCAAAAGACTAAACTTATAAATTTGCCTACCAAGAAATAAATCTTTGCATGGCCCCAAATGCTACAAAGTCAAAAGACAAGTGGTAAACTTCAAGAAAATACGTGTGTCCTGTGACTCCGCCTCCTTCCTCTAGCTATGCCTACTCCTAAGATGCCCGCCATAGGCCAAGACAGTTCCTTTATTAGTGAATGATATTCACAGCATACAGAAGGACATCCCACATCAATATACCAGCTAGATTCTGTGTAATATGTGTGCATGAAGTTACCATAGAGACCAGAAGAAGGCATTGGATTTGCTGGAATTGAACTTCAGTTCTCTGGAAGAGCAGCCAGTTCTCTTAACCTCTGAGCCATCTCTCCTGCCTGAGCTGTAGTGTTTTGATGTTTCTTTTCCTCAATCTAGAAGTATTATCTTGGCCAGGATTTAGAGTCTAGTCTTGACTCTGTGTGTCCCTGGAATGTGATTTGCTGAGGAGCTAAGCACCACGCTACTGAAACTTTAGAGATCTTTTTACATCAGGGTCTCGCTGTCCCTCCAGCTAATGAGTGTTTTATTAAACTAGTAGGTAGGACAATTATTTATAATGTAACAACATAATCCCACTACATTTTACCTGATGAGACATCTTGTAGGTTCAGTCAGTGCTTCTAAAATATGTATATAAAGTTGTAAAGTTTGCCTCAACAAAATTTAAAAAAACGGGATCTGGAGAATTGGTTCAGTGGCTAAGAGAACATTGAGTCCCAGCACCCATATAGCAGCTCATAACGATTTATAAATTCAGTTCCAGGGAATCCAACATACTCTGTGGATACCAGGAACTCATGTGGTACACAGTAAAAACAGTCATATATGTAAAATGAAATAATCTTTAAAAATTAAAATAAACATTGAGAGAGGAAGATTAATATCATTTAAATCGTATTATGAGTGACTGTTCTTACAATTGAAATTCTAATCAGTGAAATAGTCTCTGCAGACTTAGCTCCTTTTCAGTAGTTTTCTTTCACACTATGCATAATATTTTCTGTGAACTATGTTTTATGTTGTGATATATAAATACATATAAAACATTACTTAATTTCTATAAAATATGTAGCTTATTTTTTTACTCAGCTGAGACCAAAAAGTAAAGATTGATATTGTTAGGCAGTAAGATCTATTATTTCCAAAAATTTCATTATGTTCCTAATCTGTAGCCAGGCTCAGATTTTCCATCAGTTTTAAGTTCTTCCATTTGGCTCCTTAATCTTGAATTTGATCCTGTCTTTCCCAGCTATTGTGACAACAGGCTTTCATCAACAAGCTTCTTAGCACATCACTTGGAAATATCCTACAAGCTACTCACAGACTCTTTCTGAACCTGCACCCCCACCATCCAAGTTTAGAATGCTATCCTCAGCACTTCTAAGATGCTATAAAGTGGTCATACTTCTTTTCCCAACCAGATCTCACACAGCACAGCAACCACACATACACAAAGATTCTTCTTCCCCCATTCTCGTTTATGCAAGTGTTACACAGGAAGTGGATCAGGAGGTGTGGCCTTGTTGGAGGAAGTGTGTCACTGGAGGTGGGCATTGAAGCTCCTGCCAGGCCCAGTGCCACTCTCTTCCTGCTGCCTGCAGATCCAGGTGTGGGGTGCGCCATGTCTGCCTGTGTGTTGCCATGCTCCCTGTCATGATGGTAAAGGACTCTGAAACTGTGAGCAGGTCCTAATAATGCTTTATTTTTAGAAAGGTTGCCACTCTCTGATGTGACTAAGCATTTAAATATCTGAGCCTGTGGGGCTATTCTTATTGAAACCACTACAGCTGCTGTTTTCGTATTTGTGATTATCAACAACAGATGATGCCTTACTTTGTCCATGTTTTTATGTTTCTTAGATTCCAATGCAGTTGCCAGTGTTATACTTCAGGACTTACTGGCATATGTATCTTCAAAACATTCCTATCTCAAGGATCTGCCTCAGAGACAGCATCAGAAAATGAACACTGTAGAGTTTGTGGAACTGGAGCAGCTGCAGCCTGATACATTAGTCCACGCAGTACTCAGAGTAGTGGATATCACTGTACTAACAGGTAATATTTTGTGTACATCTTCAATTTCAGCTTATAAAAACTATATAAAACCATCTTATTGCATTAGTTGATTACCACTGTGTATTTACCAGGGGATACTGTGTGGTCACCCAAGCAGGGTAATACCAACTAGACTGTTCCTTTTTCTTTTCCAGAGGCATTATATAATTATAGAGGACAGCAGCAAAGGAAAGTTCTGTTAACTGTGGAACAGGCTCAAGGTCGGCATTATGTGCTTGTATTATGGGGTCCTGGAGCAGCCTGGTATACCCAGCTTCAAAGGAAAAAAGGTAAATACACTGGGGAAAGAAGCATTTAACTTTTAACTTATGTATACCTTGGTAAATGATTAATGTTTATTTGTCTGAGGTGCAGAGTCTTTAAAGACATTATAACATTTGAAATAATAGTGATTGAATGATCCTCTGCAAATATCTCTTGCTATAATTTTATACTTATAGCAACTTAGTTATCTAAAAATCTAGAAGTCCTTTGTAATTAATGATGACAAATAAAAGCTTGAATGTTCTCATGCTTATTGCATGAGGACATCAGTAAAACTTTATATCTGTCAAATAATGTTTTTTTTAATTATTTTTAAATTGTGTGTGTGCATGTGTCTATCTTTGTCTGTCTGTCTGTCTGTCTGTCTGTGGGTATTTGCATGTGAGTACAGGTGTCTCTGGAGTCCACAAAGGGCATCAGATTCCTGGAGTTGAAGTTGGAGCTGCCCGATGTGGGTGTTGGGAACATTTGGTCTTTTGCAATCACAGGGCCTGCTTTCCCTGCTGAGCCATTTTTCTGGTCCCTCAGAGATGTTCTTTACAATAAGTGTCTGCAGTTTTTTTTTTTTTTTATTTTCAGCCAGAATGCTCTTATAAATAAATTGCTTTTGTCAGAAGGCAGATGTTTAGGGGAATTAAATTAAGTCTTTTAAGTCACAATTTCTATTGAATTAATTACTATGTTTTGGGTTTTTATTCCAGTAAAAAAATGTGAGCCCTTAGCCATTATAGAATGCTTGCTTAAAAAATATGATCCAGTGGTACATTTTTAAAAGCACAAATTAATAATTCATGGTGAATTAAATTAAAGGGATTTTTTTAAAAAAATTAGTATAGTATCTTCTTTCATTACTGAGAAATTCTGATTTTTAACAACCAAAGAGAGTTTCATTAGTGGTGTCTCAGTTATGTACCTCTGCAAAATAATGAGGCATTGATCAATGATTTA
Source organism: Sigmodon hispidus (assembly GCA_004025045.1). Classification (NCBI taxonomy): domain Eukaryota; kingdom Metazoa; phylum Chordata; class Mammalia; order Rodentia; family Cricetidae; genus Sigmodon; species Sigmodon hispidus. The sequence continues at coordinate 38,994 of PVIH01006509.1, read as the reverse complement.
TTATTTTGTACTTGAATGAGTTAATATTACATTCCAAACTTGTGCCTATCAAGGGCTTATCTGGAGGTAGGATCTGTCACATTGTCTCTTAATCATTAATAGCCCATAACTAGGAATTGAGATAAATGTTACTTTTATGTTAGGATCAAATAGTGACAGATGTTTGCCCAGTTGTGAAATTTGACAAACATGTATTGATGACAGACACGATCATTGACCATTGTATCTCAACCGTGAACACGAGTCCAGTGCATGCTAAACAGAATGTAGGTCAGAGGTAGAGTGGTGTTGAGGCAGAACATATCAGTCCTTTCCTAATGTGACTTTTTTTAGAGTTTACAATTCTGTGGTAATAGAAGAGGAGTTATTGGTATCTCTAGATAATTCTGTGGCTTTTTATGACTACTGAAAACTTAATGAATCCAAGAATTATGGTATAAATTGCTTTTGCTAACCTTATTAATGACACCTAAATTTATTTATACCCTCATTTTAAAGTTTCAATGTCTGCTTCAATACCTGAAGATAATTTCTTTAAATAGAAAAATTGCAAATTTGAAGGATCATTTATGTAAGTGATTGCACTTTCAGAAACTCTTAGTCCTTTCGTTCATTTGGCAGTTCTACGGCATCTCCACATCAGCCTCTGGCGTAGGCACTGACTTTTACATACTCTGAAGGAAAGCAAACTTAGCCGGCGTAATCAGAAATGATCACCAAGTAGTCAGTATTCAATACTAATGGTAATGGAATTGATGTTTTGGGGAGGAATAGTAAGAAATCTCAAATTTACACTCCTTTGAAGTACACATGGCTAGTAGGAAGCTAGCATGCTTTGCATACAGCAGACATTGGTCACAGCTTGGATTCTATTGAGGGTACACTAGGAACTTAAATTGTACTTCTTAAGAGTAATTGGGACTGTGCCTGGTGATACATGCTTGCAATTTTAGCACGTGAGAGATAGAGGATCAGGGTGTCAAGGCTATATTTAGCTACATAGGTATTTTGAGGCCAGACTGGGCTACATGAGATCCTGTCACAAACACACAAAGAATAATTAGGTAAGTATTACATAATCTAAAAAATAATGCAGAATCAAATGCCATTTTCATGCAGTTGTTTTAAAAAGCAGTCTACCATTTCAAATACATAATGAATTATGACAAAGCCCTCTCATAGCTAATTAAGCAGAGTAATGCAAACAACCCCAGTTTATAGTTATATATTATCTGCTGTCACAGTTATGTCTACATAGACGTTTGTAATCCAGATGCATCCTAAATTCACAGTTCAGGTGTGGAAATAGATCACAGCATGTCTACTAGACCTCCTCAAGTTTGCCAGAAGCAATAGTTCACTGATGAGCAGCTTAGCTGTCTCACTCAGATAACTGCTCAGAACCACAGTAACAAGCGGTGTTTAGACACAGCAGCACCTGTTCAGATATCCTCATTAAGGACTCATTCTTGTAGTTATTGAGACAGGGATTAGCCCAGGCTGGCCTCCACCTCACTAAGTAGTTGAGAATGATCCTGAGTTTCAGAGTCTCCTGTCTTCAGTGCTCTAGGGGCTGGCACTGCAGGTGTGAGTCAGCACACTCAGTCTGTGCAATGCTGGGATCACACCCAGGGGCTCCTGCATGTTGGGCACTCTGCCAACAGCCCAGCAGTTCTGATTTTCAAACCACAGCAGTATAGACTTTCCTCAAATAATTCTGTTCTCTATTGTATTTTCAGCTTTAAAATTATACTAACACAGCAGGTGAGGACAGCTAAGAGGATGGGGAGAGGGGAAACTGGCTGGGATGCAAACAAAAGAAGAAAATGATAACATAATATCAAGTTATTGACGTTACGTTGAAATTATAGGTAATATAAAATATCTGTATATAATTAGCCTATAATGATATCAATATATTTTTGAGCAGTAAAAAAGTTTGTACAATGCTTAAGATAACCCAAATGATGAAAGATGTGATGGCTAATCTTCATTGTTAATTTGACACATCTGGGAAGTTGCAATGTTAATTGAAGAATTGCCCCATTTGATTGGTCTACAGACAATTTCTTGATTGCTAATTGATGTAGGAGGACCTGCCCTGTGAAAGGGACCATTTCTAAACGTGTCAGCCTGTTCTGTAGAGGAGACCTGGGATCAATTCCGTAGATAGTTGTCTTCCATTGGTTTCTGCTTTAAGTTCCTGCCTTGAATCTTTGGCTTTGCTTCCCTTAATGATGGACTATATCCTTGTAAAGTAAACCTCCCCCGTTATACTAGAGCACAAGGAGATTTCGCAGCACAATGTTTTCCTGATAACCAGTTATAGGCTGTTGGTAGAGGAGCTGGGTTCAGTTCCCAGCACCCATCTAATGTCTATCTAATGATACTGTTTATATAAATTTGTTGACTTATTTGTCATTTCTGAACAAAAACGAAACAATAAAAATCAGTTTTTAACGAGGAAATTAGAATACATTCATTTTAGTGTCTTAAAAATTCAACTAGCTAAAAAAAAAAAAAAAAGCCTTTCTACGTCTTAAAATGAGAGCATGCTATTCTAAAAGGCAGTGTGTAGGGTCCAAGAAGCCATTCAAGGATTATTAAAGTGATATCTAGCCAGGCGTGGTGTTGGCACTTGTAATTCAAGTACGCAGAGGCAGGAGGAGTGAGTGGTCAAAGCCAGCATGGACTCGCTCTGTGAGAGACAACCTCAAAAAGTACGTCGGCAGCTTTTAAATTGACTTGATTTAAATTTTTGCCTGTTTTGCCCAAACTCTTTAGTGATAAAAGTTGTGGTTAGGTCAGTCTACTTAATCTGATTTCTGAACATAGATCCTTCTATTTTGGTGACTTTTTGTTTTGATTTGTTTTTGTTTAAGATTGTATTTGGGAATTTAAGTACCTCTTTGTTCAACGCAATTGCATACTAGAAAATTTAGAACTGCATACAACACTGTGGTCATCCTGTGAATGCCTGTTTGATGATGACGCAAGAGCGATTTCATTTAAAGCAAGATTTCAAAAAAATACACTCTCCTTTGTCAAGACATCAGACTTAGCAACTCACCTAAAGGAAAAGTATTCAGGTATGATCTTTATATATATAAAATGCTTTTAGTTTTAGTATAAGCAAAGAAGCTACCATTTGTGAGGATGTATATAATTAAATACAAAAGTGAAATTTAGCTGGGTAATGGTGGCATGCTCCTTTAATTCCAGAGGCAGAGGCAGATGGATCTCTGTGAGTTCAAGGCCAACCTGGTTTACACAGAGAGTTATAGAACAGCCAAGGCTACACACAGAGAAACCCAAAAAAGAAAGGAAGGAAGGAAGTGAAATGTAGATCTTTACAAATAGCTGAACCAGATTCTGATTTCTTAGCTTTCTGCCTCTGGTTTTTCCTTTGTACTATTAAGGATTGTGTATAATTATGCTTTTGTCTTTATACAGCTTAGCCTGAGCTCCAGCTCACTATCCTCCTGGCCTCAGCCAGTCAGGGCTAGGGTTGCAGGTGTCTGCCTTGGTTGGAAAGTTTTAACTAGCTGGGTGGTGGTGGTGCACACCTTTAATCCCAGCACTCAGAGAGGCAGAGACAGGCATATTTCTGTGAGTTCAAGGCCAGCCTAGTCTACAGAGCTGGTTCCAGGACAGCCAGGGTAACACAGAGAAACCCTGTCTCAAACAAAATTAAAAAAGAGAAAGGTTTTATCTATAAATTCAATGTATTTAGTAGATGCAGAGCTGTTAAGATTATTTATTTGTTTAGGAATTTTGGTTTGTAGCTTTCAGGAAATTTGTTCATTTAAATTATTGGCATAACAAAATTTATTGATATGCACTGATAAGTTATTGGTAAGTCATTCTTTTACTATGCTTTTGAATATTGATAGAATAGGTAATGCTGTTGATCTTATCTGATATTAGTAATTTATATCCCTCTGTTTTCTATTTTTATTTATTTTATTGATTGCAATTACCTTTTGGTTTCAGCAGTTTTTATGTTTTCTCTTTTATTCACCTCTGTTCCTATCTGTATTATTTCTTTTTTTCTACCTACTTCAGTTTTGCTTTTTTTTTTAATGTAAGATGGAAATTGAGAGCTTCCCCACCCCCACCCCCAACAACATGGATCATTAGTGCCATAAAGTTCCTGTGCAGTAAAGTGTCTTGGTTTGCCAGTGCTCTGTGAGTTGTAAACTTTTCTTCTTTAGTGGTAAGGACACTATTCTCACCCCTGAGGAAGCTCTGGGAATTGTTCTGTCTCTGCTATGTGCTGGCCATATATACTTAGTCAAGATATAAAGGGGCCCAGATCATCTCATGACTCAAGTCATCTCAGACTCTGCCATACAAAAAATATTCTTACCATTCTGAGATACCTAGAGTGTTAAGATTTATGTGCCAGGAGTAGTGTGTGTGTGTGTGTGTGTGTGTGTGTGTGTGTGTGTGTTTGTGTTTATATAACAATATGGGATAGATCAACTCTCACTAGTCACTTTAATTCATTTTGCATTCTGTTGGGTAGTCTTCACTGTCTACTTGATTGGATTTAGACTCATCAGGCAGCATAATTCTGTGAGGGTGTTTCCATGGAGGTTTGACTAAGGAGGAAACACAGGCCCTGAATGTGGGCAGCACCATCCTATGGTCTCAATTTCTGACTGGATAAAAATGGAAAGAGGAGAAAGTTAGCTGAGTACCAGACCCATGTTCCTGAGGCTACAGTGTGCAAACTGCCTTGCTCCCATGCTCCTTAGGGTGGAATACAGCTTTGAACTGTGAATCCAAATAATCCCTTTTTCCTGAGTTGCTGTTTGTCCGGTATGTAGTCACAGTGATGAGAAAAGTAACTAATATATGTATGTATGTATGTTTCCTAAGATAAAGGTTTGTGTTAGCATTGCTATATCATCAAACTAAGCTAAGAAAAACAGAAGTACAGAATGAAATGAACAGAAACGTTTTAGTTGAAAATAACGATTTCATTTATGAGTTCCAAGCACAAGACCTTGCCGTAGCCTGTGCTCCAGGTGACTGTAAACAAGCCCAGCTGTGTTTGTCAGTTATGTCAGTTATGGTCGGCTCTAATAACTAGCAGTTCCTTTTTCATGTAGGAGTGGTTCTGATTAAAGCCAAGATGTCAGAGCTGGTGTTTACTGTCACAGCAGCTCAGAAGATCGCTCTAAATGCTCGAAGTTCTCTGAGGCACATCCTCTCATCTCTTCCCAACATTACCTACGCTGGCTGTGCCCAGTGTGGCTCAGAACTGGAGACAGACGAGAACAGAATCTACAGACAGTGTCTCAGCTGCTTGCCGTTTACTAGGAAGAAAACATTTTATAGGTAAGGCAACAAAGTATGGTGTTTTATTGATTTGATGGAAAATATTTATTTCATGGAACCAGAAGTGACTAAAAAGTGCAAATACCAATCCTTTGTAATATAACTAACAGAGAGCTTAAGCAGGAGCGTAAGATTTCCTGAGTGATAAATAACTATTATAAAAGCAGAAATTTCCAGTAATGAACAAGACAATTTTAAAGAATTAGTTAGATCTTATTTTCTTTGATCAACTATACTGAAGACTTTTCTCACTTTCAATGAATATCTGACTATTTTATCAATAATTCATCTCCCCTTCTTGGCATATAGTGGCACTGTAAAGGTTAAAGTGTTAGGTGACCTCTCCCTGAGTTTGCAGAGGTCAGGGACTATTTGTCTAGTCTTCCGTGCTTTACTTTCTCCCCTTTACTTTAGAAGAAGAGACAGCTAGTCAGTTATTCTCTGGTAAAACTATTAGTTAGCTCAGTGAAAAGCACACTGGTTTTGGGTCAGTGTTCAAACTCTTGGATAATCATTGTTTTTTTTGTTTTGTTTTGTTTTGTTTTTTTTTGTTTTTTTTTTTGTTTTAAACTTTATTTATTTATTTGCCTTGGTATTTGCCTGGAACTGGAACTACAGACAGTTGTGAGCTGCCATGTGGGTGCTGGGAATTGAACCCGGGTCCTCTGGAAGAGCAGAGGGTGCTCTTAACCGCCGAGCCATCTCTCCAGCCCCTAATCATTGTTTTATAATCATAAAATTGTATTCATTTACAAAGGATTGGAAAGTGCTTTCCTGTTATTTCCAAATGCTGAAGTATATCAAAAGTAAGTACATGTGTATTCAGTACTTTTATTTATTTTGTGTTGTTTTTAGACAGGGTCTTGTTTGATAGCCCAGGCTGTCTCAGAATCATAATCCTCATACATCACCTTCCTAAGTCATATTCATGTATCATGTGTCATGGCATATATGAATATAATGTATAGAAGCTTGGTTAGTAAGGCTTTTTTATTTGTACAGATATTGATGTTTGTTAGACATAAGTAAATAGAGCTAGGCCTGTGCACATGTGTGCAATTCCAGTAACTGTGAGACTAAAGTAGGATCCCAAGTTCAAGGCCAGCCAGGGCTTGAAGAAATGTTTGAGTTTAGCTTCATACTAAATACTGTCTTTGAGATATTTTACTTGAAAACTAATGTGAATAATACCAAATTATGAGAAATGAATATGAGAAAATGAATAAAGTCCTTTATTAAAAGTAGCTGAATTATGTCTTTTGTCAGTTTTATTGCATTTTAAAAGTATTTAGGAAAAAGATTTTATCTATATTTTAACCTGTCAACAGCTATCTGTGTGCAGTCTATACATCCTGTATCTATCTTAATATCCTTGTGAAAAAACCAGTTTTCCCAGCAATCTTGGTAGTGTACATTATATTACCATAATATCAAGAAAATGTCCTGATTTCTTCCCCCAGAGCAGTGTGGGCAGTGTCCTCACACTCTCCTGAGCCTCCCTCTTCATAGCTCGTACTTGGGCCTCCCCCCCCCCTTTCTCTGAGTATTTCGCCTACATGTGTGTGCCTGGTTCTCCAGAGAATGTAGATGTCCTGGATTGGAAGCCAAGAGCAACAAGTATTCTTAACTGCTGAGCCATCTCCACCTCCTAGCCCCTGCTCTTTTGGGATAGGGTCTGATATGACTGGCCCTGGAGTGTTAAGTTCCTCCATGGGATTGGCTAGTGGCTGAAGTCTTGTAGGAGATACTAGATTTAAGGCTTGGGAGGTGATGAGGCCTTGGTCATTAGCAGTGGAAACAGGTTCCTTCTGAAGAGAAGCATAAGACAGGGTGTAATCCTAGAAGCAGCCAACTAAAAGATGCTAGACTGGGTAGGGTGGTCATGCCCAGTCAGGTGGCACTGTCAGAATTGGTTCTGCTTTGACAGGACCAACACTGAAAAAATGTGTTGGCTAGAGCTGGTTGAGATGGATTGACTGTGGTTGGCTGAGTTGGTTTGGCATGCAGCCAGGCAAAATAAGTTGCTGTGGGTGTTTATGAACCCAGGGGCAGTGAGTGGCCCTGTATCTCAAAAGATACAGGTAATGCTTGAGGCTTATTGATCTTCCCAGATGGGTCCAGCTCATACTGGGATGAGATGGATGTTCCTTTTCAGCACTGCTCTTGGTCAGGGATTTGGTGGCTGGGGACAGCTGGAGTGCTTTGGTGTTGTTGGTGTCTCAGAGCCTCACTCTTCTTATCCAGTGCATGAGAGACTTGCACTGACTCCCACATGTACATATCTTAGTGCATGGAAGGCTTCCTAAAGCCATTCTGGCTGAGTTCAGGTGGATTCCTTTTCCTCTCTATCTTGGGAATGGTCAGCTTCTCATCTTGACTCTGTTCCTTGACTGCTTATATTCTGTTCTTAGAGTTATTTTCTCTGCTCCTTTTGGCCTTTCTTGCCCACAGCAAAAATCTAAGCAAAGACAGCTCTCTGAACTTGTCTGTCGGAGAGCATGGCCGTGTTCTAGGACCCTGTGACTGTCCACAACACTGCCCACGGTTACTTCTCCCTTCATCACACACACACACTGGGCCCTGGCCTTGAGTTTTGGTCCGAGAGCTCCATCAAGAGGCTCAGAGGCCAGAGGCCTTACCCATAAGGCCTTGCTCCTCCTGACCTGATCTCAGGGCCTTTATGACACTTGACTTTTCTTCACCCCATCAGCTCAGGGGCTGCTGTGGGATCCTGAGGGGTTTTGTTTGTTTTTGACAGTTTCATATAGCCCAGGTCTGCCATGAATTTGCTATGAAACTGAGACATAATGGCTTTACCTTCTGATCCTCTTGCCTCTGCTCCCAAGTTCTGGGATTGCAGGTGTGTATCATCATCCCTGATTTCCGTGATTCTGAGAACTGAACCTAGGATTTATGTATGCTGGGCAAGCGTACTGAGATACATCCTTAGCACAGTACTCTGTTTATTGCAAAGTAAATACATATCCTATATTATTCATCTATTCATAAGTTGAAGAGCATTGGTGCTGTTTCCTCTTCAGGGCTGCTGTGAACATATGTGTACATGTTTTTATGTAGACATAGTTTTCATTAATTTGGGTATATACCCAGGAATGCATTTGCTCTTTGTATGTGTTAGCCATTTAAGGTGTGGCTAAGGTGTTTTCCAAAGCAGTAGTGCTCTTTTACATCTTACTAGGGAGCTATGTGAGGCTCACAGTTCCACCACATCCTTGATACTGTGTGAAGTCTCTTGTTTTAATTTCTGTTTCTTGAGTTTTTGGTATAAGATATAGGAAATGTGCCTTTCGTAAGCCAAGATTGTGAAGATTTATAGGTATATTTTCTTTCAAAGGGTTAATAGTTTTGGCTGCTCATATTTAGATTTGTAATTTGCCTTGTGTTGATTTCTCTTTGTGGTATAAGGAAGAAGTCCAATTTGCTCTTTTGCATATTCATATGTATATTCTAGCCTGATTTTAAGATTTATTTTATTAATTTTTAGGTTAGTATACAAAGCAATGGTTTTATCATAGCTTCTTCATATGTTTGTAGCAGTATACTTTGTTCTCAATCTATTCTTTTCCCATGCCTCCGCATGCATCCCAGCTGTTGCCTCCTCATGCATCCCAGCTGTTGCCTTTCCTTAATCCAGCTAGTCTTCTCTTCTGCTTTTATAAATACAATAGTTAAAATTTTATCTATAGTATTTATAGTATAGATAATTACATATATAAGATATATAAAATTTTAACATGTATTCTCCATATCTAATAAAATATATGGTATTTGTCTTTCTGAATTTGGCTTCTTTTACTTAACATAATTTCCACTTGTATCATTTTCCCTGAAAATGTGTCCAGCATGATTATTGAAAAGGTTATTCTGGCCTGCATTGAGTTATCTTGGCATATTGTTAAAAAAAAAATGTAATCTTGGAGTTAGATGTAAAGGTCAGTAGTATAGCATTTGAACACTATGTGTGAGCTCCGGATTGGATCATTAGCTCCTAACCAACAAAACCAAAATTTCAACCAACAGACTAACCAGATGAGTAGCAACAACAACAAAAACCTCACCCATCCAAACAAACAAAACTTCTTTTCTTAAATAATTCCCCAAATCCTTGGATGAAGGAACCAGATTTTTCTTGAGTGTGAAGCGGCACCTAGCACAGTCAGTCGATGGTGTGTAATAGAGACTCGGTTTGTATTTGCTGAAATGAGAGTGGAAGGTGAGGAGAGTGGAGAGAGAGGAGAGAGAAGGAATGGACAAGCGGCCGAGGGACAGAGATGCGCGTACCTGGGCTTGTGGAGAGGGTACAATCTGCACTCATGCTTTGTTTTTACTCCCGAATTCCTGTCTGTTCAGGAATCTGGTTCTGACTACTGTTGTTTGTTCTATAGGCCAGCTTTAATGACTGTGACTGATGGAAGACATAGCACTTATGTCCGCGTGGGGTCAAAGATGATGGAGCAGATTCTCCTCAACATCTCTCCCGAGTGCCTCAACAGAGCGATAGGTAAAACGGCAACATACTCCACACACTTGTTCTCAGAAACTGTTGACAGGACTGGCCAGGACAGAAAGAGACTGTGCTGTAAATAAAGCTTTTCCTGTCAGTATAAAAGAGAAAGATAGTTTAGTTTGGGTGAAACATTTCGAAAGCTTACATACATTGGAAGGTCAGTTCTCTGACGTGAATAAAGGAAGCACCTAATCTCTTTAGCCTGAGTTCCTAATGGTCAGCAAAACACTAGGACCCTAGTCTCCTAATACTTAAACAGTTTAATGTGTAACAGAGCTGTGCACTAAAAGTAATCTGTCATTGGAATGAATTTTTTTTCATTTAAAAAATGTTCTTTTTATTTGTACTTTTTCCAATTTTGTAAATATATATATGATTTTGAACATGTTCACCGCATATTACCTTCTCTTGCCCCCACCCCACTGAACCATTTTTTCCTCAATTATCTCCTCTTCTACTTTAAAAATGTTTTTTTTCATTTTACATAGCCAACCCCAGTTCCCCCTCCCACCCCTCCTCCTGACCTCCTTGCCCGCACCCCCATTTCACCCCTTCAGAGAGGGCAAGGTCTCCCCTTGGGGAGTCAGCAAAATCTGGCATATCAGGTTGAGGCGGACCAATCCCCCCCCCCCATCATCAAGGCTAAGGCCTCCCACCATGGGGATAGGCTCCCAAAAGCCAGTTCATGCACCTGGGATAAGTCTTGGTCCCACCGTTAGGGAGGGCTCCACAAACAGATGAAGCCACACCACTGTCACACACATTCAGACAGCCTAGTTTGGTCCCATGCAGGTTCCCAAGCTGTCAGTCCAGACTCCTTAAGCTTCTGCTAGCTCAGCTCAGCTCTCTCTGTGGATTTCCCCTTTATGATCTTGACCCCCGCTTTGCTCATAAGATTCCTTCCTCCCTCTCTTCAATGGGACTCCAGGAGCTCAAGCCCAGTGCTTGGCTGTGGATCTTTGCATCTGCTTCTATCAGTTACTGGCTCTCTGCTGACAATTAGGATGGTCATCAATCTGGAGAAAGGCAGTTCAGGCACCCTCTACACTATTGCTAGTCTTGGCTGGGATCATCCTTGTGGATTCCTGGGAGTTTCCCTAGCACCACCAGGTTTCTCCATAACACTATAATGGCTTCTTCTATCAAGATACTTTTTCATTGCTCTTCCTCTCCGTCCCTCCCCAACTCAGCCATCTTGATTTCCTCATGTTCCCATCCCCCATCACCTCCTTTCTACCACCCCCCACCCCCCCACCCCCACAGGAGATCTTAACTATTTTCCCTTCCTGGGACTTCAATATGTGTTCCTCTTAGGGTCTTTCTTCTTTACCTAGTTTTGCTGGGGCTGTGGATTGTAGCCTGGTTATCCTTTGCTTTGCATCTATTATCTACTTATGAGTACGTACCATGTTTATATTTCTGGGTTTGGGTTACCTCACTCAAAATGATTTTTTTTTTTAATTCTATCCATTTGCCTACAAATTTTATGATGTCATTTTTTAAACCACTGAGTAATACTCCATTGTGTAAATATATCACACTTTTTTTATCCATTCTTCAGTTGAGGATAAGCTAATGTAGTTCCTTTGTTTTATTAGTTTTGTAATCATAGGTTGCTCTTCTTGTTAATAATAGGTTCACCACCTACTAATTCAAAATAGGAAGCATAATGAATTTCATGTTCAGATTTGAGTGTTATCCCTCAGATATCTCATAATGCATATATATATATTTTTTAAATCTAACACCCAAAAGTCTTCTGGTCCCAAGAACTTTGGTTCAGAGATGCTCCACTTGTAAATGTACTTTTAACCGTGATTATAAACTGTAGAAATAAAGGCATGAGGCTTTTTCTGATAGGGACATGCCCTTTTAAAAAAAATATTTTATATGTATGAGTGTTTTAGTCATCTGTCTGCCGCCTGTACACGAGAAGAGACCAGAAGAGGGCACTGGATTCCCTAGAACTGGAGTTAGGGATGATTGTGAGCTGTCAATGATTGTGTAGGTGCAGGGAACTAAACTCAGGTTCTCTGCAAGAACAAGTGCTCCTGAGCACTGAACCCAGTGACATGCCAGAAGAGACCTCAGTCTCCACTGTGTTCAGAAGCTAATGGCTGGAGCTGCTCACTGGAAACCACACCATCTTTCTAGACTACCTTCAAGAACTTGGAACTAGAAAGAGAGGTATAGAACAAGAAATGTAAGATGTATGTGAAACTTGAAGAACCAGGAAAACCTTCAGAATGTGTTTTTTGTGTTGCTAACAGGGGTCCTGAGTGGCACGTGTGTTTTCTTTTTTCTCAGTTCCTTCCTCAGAAGTCACCTACAGCATAGTCGCAGCAGATTTGCTCCACTCCTTGTTGGCAGTCAGTGCAGAACCTTGCGTGTTGAAGATTCAGAGCCTTTTTGAGTTGGATGAAAACAGCTACCCCTTGCAACAGGATTTCTTCCTACTAGATTTCTGTCCTGATTCATGTAAGATATGGAGCCCGGGACTTTCTCTGAGGTCACAGGAGGACACAGGTGCCATTCCAAGGAAGGAGTGATGAAATAATCTGTCTTTTGAAGATTTATTTATTTTTATGTGTTTCTGAGTTTTGCCTATGTATGTCTGTATACCATGTATGTTTCTGGTGTCCACAGGAAAGAGGGCTGGATCCCCTAGGCCTGGAGTAATATATAGTTGTGAGCTGCCATATGCATTCTAAGAAAGTACTCCTAACTGCTGAGCCCCCAGCCCTGTGATCTGTGTTTTGAAATAAATGAAATGACGAGGCTTTTGCTTATAATTTTTAAAATAATATTTTATTAGTATAATATAATTGTACTAAATATATAAGTTAATTTTAAAAAGAGAATTCTGTGAAGCTTTTATTATTTGCTCTTCTGTTAGTATTATTTTTATTCTGGAGAAATAATCTAGCAACAAAGGCAGTATATCACAGTTGCCTGGGAACTGCAGGTCCCTCGTTTGTCATTTCATTTAGACCCTGATGCATCAAGGCACTAAACACTGAAGATTGACACCCAAGACATTTCTTCAGAAGTCACTTTTCTGTTATAAACTCTACATGTTTTGTTTTATTTCTGTCTTCATAAGTTGCCAATGTGAATTACATTCTTGATTTTAACTGTATTGCTGAGCTAGGGTGGAGTAGCAAGTGGATTGGTTGCTTGTCTTGTTGCTGTGGCGGAATACCTGATGAAATAACTCAGGGAAGGACCAAAACAGGTGAAGGTACATTCATCATTCTGAAGAGGGACAAAGTAATCGATCCACTCATTCCCTAGGCCCGTCTTTGCTGTCCTGAGGGTTAGGGTTAATGCGGAGCAGCAGGCATAGCTCACTGAACAGCTCTGCTCCGTCACACCCATCATTGACACTATTGTTTTGGCCTGGCTCTTGCCCCCTGGCCCCTGCTCTGTCCTGCAGGTAGTCAGTCAGTGTTGTATGAAGTCTCTTTCTGGGAGACAAGCTTTCTTTCTGGCTAAAGCTAGGGTACCAACCTTTTTTTCCCTTAGTATGAGACTGCAGGAGAAATTCTAATTCCTTAGGGTCTGTTGTCTCAGTATTCTGATAGCCAAAGAGAGGGGCACAAATGTTTCTATTTAGAGAATTATATATCCTGCTAGGATAGTTAACCAATTGTATTAAACCAATTATAAAAAAAAAATGACTGTATTCTGGAAAGCAAGCTACATATTCAGTGTAACCCTTAACAAAAGTCCAGTGAGTTTCTTCACAGAAATAGGGAAAAAAAAAAATCCTAAAATTCAAATGGAAAAATGAAAGTGCTCCAGCCAGTGTTTCTTAACCTGTGGGTCATGGCCCCTTTGGGAGCTATATATCAGTCTGCATATCAGATATTTACATTACAGTTTATAATAGTAGCAAAATTACAGTTATGAAGGCGCAATGAAATAATGTTATGATTGGGGGTCACAACAGCATGAGGAACTATATTAAAGTTTCATAGCATCAGGAAGGTTGAAGTCCATTGCCCTAGTCAGTGAAAGCCATCTGAAAAGAAAGAGCAATGTTGGAAGTAGCACAGTATCTGATTTTTAATTTTATTACAGAGCTATGGTGACAAAAACAAACACTGGTGAGAATGTAGGGAAAGAGGAACCCTTACAATCTAGCTAACAGCTCCAGAAAGTAGGTAGTCGGTATCATGTAGTTCACACAAAGGTATACCTGACACACAAGAAGAGTCATGCTCAAAGCATAATGTGAAAGAAGACAAACAGAAACAGCATATATATTTCCTCATTGTATGATGTGTGCCTGTATATTATATAGTCCATGACCAGATGATAAAAGCCAAGTGTAACTGTGGTTATATATTGTATATTTAATAAAATAAGCCTGGAATATCAGAGAACAGAATCACCCATAGTCGAGCCTTGAATGTCAGAGAGTGATGATTCAGGCCTTTAATCCCATCACTCCGATGACCGAGTAGTGACCAAATGTTTTTGTACTTTGTAAATATGTGTCCCTCCTACTTGTTTAATAAAACACTGATTGGCCAGAAGGCAGACAGGAAGTATGGGTGGGGCTACTGTAAGGATTCCTGACACTCCACCTGGTGAACCCAACATGGCGCTGGGTGAAACAGAAATTCCTGGTATGTAGTGACCATGTGGAGAAGCCAACATGGCACCAACAGGACGCTCCTAGGCGTGGCTACATAAACATGTGCCTACTCTCTCTTAAAAAAAGATGCCATGTTGCGGTCTGTCTCTACTCTTCTCTTCTGTTTCTCTGTTCCTGTACCCACCTGGCAACTCTCCTGAATAAACTCTCATGTGACCCTGGTAGTATGTGTATGTGTGTGTGTCTCTTCTCATGTACAAAACCAACAGCTACCATACTAAGAAAACTCTGGGAAGAGGAAGAACAGAGCAGATGTCAGAGAGATGTCAGGCAGACATGGAGGAAAGAAGATGAAAATGCTGCTCTGAGAAAAGCTTCTTTGCTAATCATGGGTTAGTTTAAGAGTTAGCAAGTAATGTGCCTGAGCCATAGACCAAACAGCATGTAATTAATATAAGACTTTGTGTGACTATTTGGAACTGCTGGTCTGGATCTTGGGGGTAGGCAAGGCCAGAAACTTCTTACTACATATAACTACTATATAAATCAGGGAGGAAGAGTCGGTGCTTGCAAAGGGTCACCATGGAAGGTTGCCTTTTGTGGCCTGCTGGCTCTAAATTTGTCCTTCGATACTTGATCTGAGGTTGGTTAGTTAGCCAGCCTAGTGGCAATTACAATGCCAAACAGCAGAGGGTGCTGGAAACACCATGGAAGATGGCGGTGCAGTAGAGGGTGAGCTGGGAGCCACAACAGAGTGTCCAATTCTCTGGCATTGGTGGTAGCCCCAGCTAGCCTGTCAGTCACAGGTCTACCCTCTCCTGTCCTGCACTCTAAGCCTCTTGGTGGGCTTCCTTTGCTTACTCATTTCTGTCTGAGAGTTTGTCAATCAGCAAGCTAACACAAGCCCAAACCAGAAGAACTAAGGTGGTTATTTGCCAGATTTCATTCTTCATCATTAGCAGTGCAAAGTAAAGAAGTTTAAGGAGAAAGGTAATAAAGTTTTACCTTCCACAGACCCTGACTGCAAAGTACTGCAGGCCTCTGGGTATCTTTGGGGCTCTCCGGTGAAGTGGGGTACTGATCGCAGCTCTAGCACTGTTTCCTAGCTGCAGGGCACTGAGAAACAGCACATGCTCCCCTCACCTTCTTTCTCCTCGGCTGATGGGAGGGGATCCCTCCTGGCCTGGGAGCTTTACCTTGCTCATGTACAAAATTTCACTCAGTTCTCAAGGCATGGATTCTTCCCTCCATCTACAACTGAAGCATCATTTCCCTTAAAGCAAACTGTGATTTTGGAAAATCATTCAATAGTAAGTATTATGGGAATGTAATGGGCAGTTATTACAGTCTGTTTTTAAAATTGCATGCTAAATTCAATTAAGAAATTCGTCAACTACGTTGAAGGAGCTGGACATATGGAATCTAATCAGTGGATTATTTCATTACATCTATTAGACCTTCTTAGCAGATAGCTAGCTTCTCCCTGTTCCCTGGATAAAGACATGGAGCAAGGCCTATGATACCTTTTTTCTTTCTTCCTTCTTTCTTAAGTACTGTGAAAAAGTAGTAGCAAATAAATAAAATTCCTCCTGTAATGTCTAGTTCCACAGTCAGACTCTATTCCTACAGTCATCCACAGTGTTTATTTATTGTGAACATTTATTCACAGTATTCAGTGTGAACAGTCATCCAGTGTTCAGCGTGAAGTCATCCACAGTACTTGGATAGAAAAGGCAGAAATATTTTGCTTTCTCTGATCATTATCCTCAGAAGTATGAGCGCAGGGTGCCCAAGGCTCTTGCAGTAGTTTGGGCATGCATTCCACAGTGAAAATTAAGAAAAGCATAATTGGCAAATGACTGCACAAATTAAAACACATCATGATTGTTGTTGGCAACCATGACACTGAGGCCAGGAAGCAACTGCATGAAAGGCTGCCTTGGGGATGTACCTAAGTGTGAGTGAACACAGGCCCTTGGAGCTGCCTCATTACCCAGTCTAACTCTTCACCCCCCTGGAGCTGTGCCCATTGTTCTGTAGCTTGGCAAAAAAGGCGTGCCTGCTTATCTGACCCTTGATTTTTCAGCTTGAGCATGTGATCTGCTTTGGCTGGCGTTAACAGGGAGTACCACACAAGCAGAAGGCGGGAATGTGTCTGCCCTCTATGCTTTTGCCTCTGTCTTAAAAACAGCTGCCCCAGGTAGCTGTTGCCACATTAGCTGGTGCTCAGTGTGAACAGTTGTGGCACTGACCTGGACCCACAGACGCAGAAGATAAAAATGTTGGAACTGTATACACTGAGAAGCTGTGATGACTTATTTGATATACACCTTTATTGCAGCATGAAGAACCAGCTGAAGAAAATCAGTTCACCCCATTGCTTTGACTGAGTTTCTCTGAATCCCAACCAATCCGTTTGTCTCTACCTCCCAAGTTGTTGAGGTTCTGCCAGCCCCAGCTACTATTCTTTTTCTGGGTCAAGGACTTCTTTTTCTGTGAGAGGCAGACTGATGTTCTAACAACGAGGGGAAAAGCTGAATGAAACACAGACAACCTTTTATAAAAAGAAGAGCCGCAAAGCCAGAGGCAAAGCTCAGAGATGAAGTGACTTCTGAGAACCACTTTTCCCTTCAGGAATGTTCTGCTTTTGGCTGAGAGGCTGAGCATGTGGGCAGAGTCACTGTTAGGGGCAGCAAAGGCTGCAGCATCTCTGGAACATGGGAGATGAGAAACTGGAGACTAACATTGCTGAGACATCAAAGATCAACACAGAAGTCCCCTTAACCCTTGGGGACTTTCCCCCTGGAAATATTTGAATTATTGAGCTGAATTCTGGAAAGTTAGCAGTTTGGAGGAATGTTACAATTCTTTTAGAAGTTCGAATTGGGACCTACAGAGGAAGGGCTCTTGGTTATGTTCCTTGAAGGACACTCAAGCTCCAAACCTGATTGCTGACTTGACATGCTTAATTTAAATGATGACTGTATCATTTATACTTCTTCCCATGGCATTCTCACAGGTATCATATTCATGGGATGTTCCCTTCCCTGCTGCCCAGCTGATTCAGAACTAATTTTTCTTTGTTTTTTGACATTGGGGAAAGCAGAATACTGATGTTATTTTCTTATGATGGCCAGTGATTACTTATCCTTAAATACTCAAAGTCCCTTATTAAAGTTAATTCTGTCAGTTGGTAATTAATAATGCTCTGGTGTAACCTTGTTTGTTTTGCAAGAATAGTAGAGTTTGGAGTGGAGCTCAAGGCTGGTGGTGAAGGCTGCCAGTGCTAGGTTTGACTCCATGGACTACGTTCCTAGAAACCAGTGACTGTGTTCTACGGGCCTCATGTCGCTGTTGCCTGAAATAGTATCACCTCTCGGGCACTGTCTGCTAATAACAGCTTTGTGAACATATAGAAGAGCTGCTTCCTCCTTTTTGTTTAGGATAAAGACCAATTGCTTCTCTCCCCTGCTCAATGTCTGAGTCTAAATTCCATTGATGTGGATGGAAAAAGGTTTTCATAATGAGGTTTTGAAGGTCCCCACCCTTTTCTTCTTAGATGGGGACTGTAAAGTTGAAACCCTTCCACCTCAGCCTGCTGAGATTGCATCACTATGCCAGCATGGGGAATTAGATTTTGATGGTCTCTTTAAAATCTGTTTGATAGAGCTGAAGAAATAGCTTACAGCAGTCATGAGCACACGCTGCCCTTCCTAAGGATCTGGGTTCAGTTTCCAGCACCCCTATCAGGAACTCCAGTCCCAGGAGCTCTGATGTCCTCTTCTGGTGCCCTTGGGCACCCGCATGCACATGGTGCACATACAGACAAACGGACACCCACACGTACACAGCAATGTAAATTTGTTAAAGAATTGTTATAGCAAATATTTTTTATTCCATTATTTTAAAAAATATTTTCTTTATAAAATAAAAATCTGCCTAAAAGAATACATGAGATGGGGCACAGTTTCGGCGTGACACAGTCTGCTAGGACCTTGGTGTAATAGCAGTGCAACAGC
Organism: Sigmodon hispidus; assembly: GCA_004025045.1. Taxonomy (NCBI): domain Eukaryota; kingdom Metazoa; phylum Chordata; class Mammalia; order Rodentia; family Cricetidae; genus Sigmodon; species Sigmodon hispidus. The sequence goes on along the minus strand of PVIH01006509.1, from coordinate 20,498 downwards.
ACAAGAACAGCTGAGCCCCTGGGCATACAGCTGGGAGGTCAGAGGTGAGTGTCCATCCCCCCTTCCAGCCAAGCAGAGACTTCCTCTCTCTGAACCCAGGCCTAGAGAAGGGGCACAAAGATGAACAAGACACCACCAGAAGAAGCAAGTGGTTCAAGACCTGAACGAAACAATGAAGAGGAAACGACCTTAAAAACAGCTTTATGAAACTAATAAAGCCTTAAAAGAGACTATTAAAAAAACTTGCCTTAAAGAAATAGAAGAAAATACAAAAAAAGGAAGAAATGAACAAATCCCTGAAAGAAAAATAAAGAAAACACACAGATGAAAGAAACTTCCCAGGAATTAAAATTGAAATAGAAGCAGTAAAGAAGGCACAACACAAACCGAGACAAAGCTGAAATTAGAAAACCTGAAGAAAAAAAAATCCTGGAACCACAGATTCAAGCATAACCAACAGAATCCAAGAGATGGAAGAGAGAATCTCTGGAGTGGAAGACTCAATAGTGGTAATAGATATATCACTTAAAGAAAACACTAAAACCAAAAAAGTCATAACACAAAATGTCCAGAATATTTGGGTCTCCATGAAAAGGCCCAACCTGAGAATAATTGGAATGGAAGAAGGAGAAGAATACCAGCTCAAAGGCACAGAAAATATATTCAACAAAATCATAGAAGAAAATTTCCCCAACCTAAAGAAGTGCCTATAAAGATACAGAAAGCCTACAGAACACCAAATAGACTAGACCCACATAAAAGTCTGCTCACCATATAATATTGAAGCCACTAAACCTACAGAACAAAGCAAAAATACTAAGAGCTGCAAAGGAAAAAGGACAAATCACCTATAAAAGCAGACCCATTAGAATAACACCTGTCTATTCAATGGAAACAATGAAAGCAAGAAGGTCCTAGTCAGACATAATACAGACACAAAAAGTGCATGGATACCAACCTAGACTACTGTACTCAGCAAAAATATCAATCAACATAGATGGAGTAAACAAGATATTTCACAACAAAACCAGATTTAAACAATAACCACAAATTCAGCTCTACAAAAAGCCCTAGAAGGAAAACTCCAACCTAAAGAAACCAAAAACACCCATGTAACCACAAACAATTGATAAGCCCACAGAAGGAAACCCTCCAAAAAAAGGAAATACAAGCTACTACCGAAAATGACAGGAAATACCCATAATTGGTCATTAATATCCCTTAATATCAATGGACTCAATTCACCTATGAAAAGACACACCCTAGCATGATGGATATTAAACGTTGAAAATGGTTGAAAAAAGATTTTCCAATCAAATGGTCCTAAGAAACAAGGTGGTGTTGCCATCCTAATATCTAACAAAGTAGATTTCAAATTAAAATCAATTAAAAGAGACCAGGAAAAATTGATCAAGATGAGATTTCAATCCTGAATATTTATGCCCCTAATATAAGGGCACCCATCTATGTAAAAGAAACTCTACTAAAAGCTCAAATCCCACATCAATTCTCACACCCTAATAATGGGAGACATCAATACCCCACTTTTAACCTTGGATAAGTCAACCAGACAAAGACTCAACAGAGAAATAAGGGGTCTAACTGCTAGGTCATCTTTCTAGCTTCTACAATGTCACGTTTTACTTGTACCCTCTCTTAGTGCTTTTTGGTGTCTTACATCATGCTTCAATAATTAGAGAATCTAATGCTTGGATTCATGTGACTGTTGGACGTCACGATGTGATGTCATTTTACAGACCTATCTTATGAAGCCCCACAATGGAACTAGGAAAGGACACAAAAAAATGAATAAGATCAGTTGTGTTTTCCAGAGCCTTGATTATTTTTTCCCCAGTTAAAGAAGACACATACAGTAAATATCAAAGAGATGTTTAGAAAAATCTTATGTATTATTGTCTTAGGGTGTTATTGCTGTGATGAGACACCATGACCATGTTATAAAAGAGAACATTAACTGGGTTAGCTTACAGTTCCCAGGTTTAGTCCATTGTCATCATGCCAGGAAACATGACAGTGCACTACAAACATGGTACTGGGGAAGGAGCCCAGAGTTCTAGGCAGTAGGAAGACTCTGATGCTTGGCCTGGCTTGAGCATCTGACAAGCTTTCTCCAACAAGGTCATACTCCCTTAAAGTGCCAATTTCTATGCAAATCTGGGGTCCATTTTTGTTCAAACCACCACAATTATGAAAATTGAAAAATTAAAACTACTATGAAAATAAACTCCTGGGTCGGGTGTGGTGGTACACGCCTTTAAACTTGGCACCTGGGAGGCAGAGGCAGGTGAGTCTATATGAGATTGGGGCTAGCCTGGTCTACAGAGTGAGTGTCACACCAGCCAAGGATGCATAGTGAGACACTGTCTCAACTTGTTTGCTTATGTATAGCAAAATAAATTAAAAATTTCACACTAATGAATTGAAAGTTGATTATTCTAAGTTTGTCAAATGATTCTCAAATCAATATGTGTTAAATAAAATTTGGACAAATTGTTAAGCATTTTTCTGAGGAACGGATCACTTTATTCTAAGATATTTTCTTGGAATGTAAAAAGAGTTTCTGCCAGAGTCACATGCAGACAGGATTTGAGACAGCCCCTGAGAGCTCCCATTGGCCATGAAAATCTGCGTATTCCTTTGTTCTGTGTCTATACAATACGGCAGCCCCTCGGCTCACCCTTAGAGCACACAGCCTGCTGATTTCTTGCCATTTCAGTGTTTTAGAGACCAATCAGATTCACCAGCCAACCAGCTTTCCCTTCTCATCCAAGAAAGACCATATCAACCATGAATCTCAAGTTGAAATACGGGGGCGGTGGCATCCATTGTCTCGGGGCTCCCAGGGAAGCATAATGGTTTCACAAAGAGCCCCTGTGTGTGTGTGTGTGACGGAGCTGGTAGTGTGGATCACATTGAACGTGAGAAGAGGAAGAAGGAAGCAGACACAGATGCTCTAGCCATCTGAACCAGCCAGGCTAAACTTGTATTCGTACTGATGGAAGGAAAAGTGGAGCTGAACAGGCCCAGGGAATGGCTGCTGCTGCCTTTACTGAAGTCACTTCCCTACACACACAGGAGAGGTGGGCCGTTCCGCTTCAGCTGCCCGTCTGCAGCGTAGGGTACAGATACACATGAGAACACAACAGGCACAGTGCCCGCTCGTTAGTACAGCTAGTGGGCATTTGGTGACAGTGGGGACCACTGACTTAATGAAGTTTATACCTACCAGGGCACAGTCATGCCACTGTCATCGGTCCTGTGGACAGTACTATAGTCCCATGGATTCACCTGTCGGTCAGAGTAAGAGTCAGGACTGCCAAATTCTGTTAACCAGATAAACACAAAACCCAGCAGCAGATTACCTGAGGAACTAGGGTGTGAGGTGTGGCATTCTGCGGATGGCTGTGGGCAAGACTTCATATAATTTTAGCTGCCATGTGTTATGGCTCCAGGGAGGGGCTACGTATAAGCTGTGCTGACCACTCGTTGACCTCCAGGTATTTGGGAGGGCTGATCAATAGATCTATTGTTCCCCCAGAGACGTGTGTTTGCTCTGCTGGGTGGAAGACAGAGAAAGCCCAGCTTGAAAACTCAATGCAGCTGGTGAGCTTGCCAAGGTGGTGGGACCCCACTCATGCTGCATTCCCATTCAGCATATGTAGCCGTGCTTCACCGAATAGAATACCAGATCTCAACAACACTTGAGATTCTGTTCTAGGTCATGACCTTGATGAGCAGGAGTCTAGGTTCCAAGCCCAGGCAGCCCCACAGGTCAGAAGGGTTGGAAGAGGCTCCTGGCCACATATGCTAGTCAAGTCTGGGTTTCTTTGTCCTTTTTCCTTCCTGCACATGAACAGTCATGGAGACCACTGTCTCAGGCTAGCCCCACAGCGGGCTAAATGTCAGATGGGGTGTCCATGCTGAGGCTCCGAAGATACATGAGTTTCCAAAGCAGAGTGAGGTCCTGGCCAGGCTCAGGGCTCCATGGGGCGGCAGAGTGCATGCCAGCGCTTCACCAGCTCCTTGGGCTTGTGGAGCATTGCATCCCAGTGCTCCAGCTCCTTGCCTCGGCTGTACATGAAGGGGCCCACTACTACCCGGCCCAGCGGGTAGCTCTCTGCGTGGGAGGGGAAGCTCTGTCATGTTCTTAAACACAGAAACCATGCCACCCTCATCCTAATGTCTACGCTGACATCTCTGTTTCCAATTCCCTCCCCGAAGGAAGTGGCAAGCCCCCCACCAAGCCACAAGCACTATTTCCTCCCCGTCGGAACTTGGAGGGGGAGTCCAGGTGAGAACTTGCATTGCAGCCCTGTGTGGATATGTGTTAGATATTTAATAAATCCTGGGATACCATGACTTTGCTTCTGTAGTCAGGGACAGTGAACACAAGGGGATGGGTAGTGCCGGACGACTGGTGAGGAGGCCCATCCAGAAAGCATGAAGAAATGCAGAGAACACAACACCCAGCACAGGAAACCAACTACCTGACATCTCTGACAATATATCTATCCTTCAGCCTCCTTCTAGGGCACTATACACAGAGTACAATTGCACTAAAGCTGAGTATGAACCCCGGGCTTCCTGAGGGCAAACTCTGTGGTCTTGGGCAAGCATTTCAGTCTCTCCGAGAGCTAGTTTCTTTAATCAGAAACAGGGACAGCTCCACTTAAGGACGGCCACTCTGCCCACAACAGAGCGGACCCTAGCTTTGCTCTGCTCCAATCATGTCCCCTGCTTCCTGACCCCCAAGCCTTACTGTCTCCTGTGATCTGCAGCACCGTCAAGCTAAGGCTGGCAGTGTCCAGCTCATTGGTGTCAACCTTGAAGCTGAAGGTCTCGTTGTACACAGGGTTGACAGAGCCCAGTACAGCCGAAGTCCTCTTGCACTTGACAAATTTGTTGTGATTCATGAGACACACTTTGACAAAGACACCTGTAGGGGCAGTGCACATATACTAGTTGGCAGGAGGAGGAATCCAGCCCCTAAGGTGGGCTCTCTGGCTAGAAGGGCATGTGCTCCCACTAAGGACCAGGTCCTCATCCCTTTCCGGCCCCAGCTGCTGAGGCCAGAGGATGTGACAGGAGGAAACAGTTGATTAGTGTAATGCTTTACAAGCCAGGGAAAGCTGGCTTCCTTTTCCTTCCTCTGGCTCTGGAGGCATGCATGCTCAGCTGGCCCTGTTTACTGGAACCTGGCACCATAGCCCAGCCTCCCTGCTGGCAAGATATTGCCTGCTGGACACTAAGGCTCTGAGTTTCCTTAAACCCCTGCCCATCAGAAGCTTGGGAGTTGGGTGTGGATGAGTTCAGAGTCTGAACTCCTGCAGGTAGAAGACAACTTACGATGAGCTAGGTCAGTGTCTGGCTCCAGCGTTCTGGAAGGCCAGGAAGCAGCAGCACTATTGGGCTACCAGCACCCCCCGACCAAGGAGAAGGAACCCTTCTTCGGGCATAGCTAGATGTGGGGCTGAACCTGCACGTATTGGAGCCATTCAGCAGAGGGACAGGCCAAGTAGATAGGGCAGTTCAAAGCATCAAGACACTGCCCCGGGGAACCTGAGGAACAGGGCAAAGTCTTTAGTCAGTGCAAACCTTTTGATACCTACGGTAGCCATAGAAAAGGCTTCTGATGCCAGAAGCTTCTACAGAGAGAAGGCAGGGCATGGCAGGGCAGAAGAAGTGCTGAGTGCTTGGTCTTGGGTACAGGAAGCACAATTTGGATGGCTAGGCTCATTAGGAGGGACCTTCCCTAGGATGGGGAGGGGGGGCATGTCACTCACTGACAACAGCCCTGTCTTCCTGGAGCTGGAGACCTTTGGCACGGAGTACAACCACAGTCAGGCGGTTCAGGTAGTCATTGTAGCTGAGGCAGAACTGGAGGTCACCGAACTCCGAGGGAGGCTATGGAGAAAGAGAGGGAAGTGTTCATCCTGTCACTCCGGCAGGTGGCAGAGGAACAGAGTGATCTCCCATGACACCTGCATGGCTTCCTTTGGGACTCCCACCATTTTGTAGACAGGAAAACTGAGGTCTGAGAAGTTGTGTACTTGTGGAGTACAGGTTAAGCATTCTCGATCCAAAATCTCAAATCTGAAATGATCTCATGTTCAAAACTTTTTGAGTGCCAAATGTTAAATTATATACTATGAAACTTTGTTTTGTTTTAAAGTCTTTTTGAGTGTTTGTGTGTGTACATGCATGCATGTAAACATGAGTGTTAGGGTTAGGCTATATGGCCAGCAAATTCCCAGGATGCATCTGTCTCTGTTCCCCAGTGCCCCAGTTACAGGATTATGTAGCCATGTGTCATGGCTTTTACATGGCTGCTAGAGAGTCAAACTTAGGTGTTCTTTTTTTCCCCCAGTAAGTACTCTTACCCACTGAACCATTTCTTTAGCCTCATATGCTCAAAATTAATATTATTTTAAAATTTATTTTATTTTATGTACATTAGTGTGAGGGTGTCAGATCCCCTGGAACTGGAGTTACAGATAGTTGTTAGCTGCCGTGTAGCTGCTGGGAATTGAACCCGGGTCCTCTGGAAGAGCAGCCAGTGCCTTAACTGCTGAGCCATCTCTCCATTCCCCAAAATCATTTAAAATATTGTATAAAATCATATATGTGCATTGTGATTAATGTGCAAATAACATACATTGCATTGGACTTGGCTCCCCTCCCCAAGATATCTCATTTATATGTATGTATATATATATAAACATTGAAAAATCTGAAAAAAAATAAAATCTGATAATTTCCAAGTATTTTGGGTAAGAGATTCCCAATCTGTAGTAATGGGCCAGAGTCATTTAGGTGTCTGGATGCTAAAGCCTGTTTGGACTCACCTGGATCTTCCCTAGAGAATAGGGAACAGGAGCTAAATGCTTCCCTGGACCTAGGCTTTGCATTGCTGTGTCCCTTTTACAAAGACCAGTGTGGGAAGCCAAGTGAGCATTTCTATAGAGAAAGAGGCTTCCTTTGTGCCCAAGCTGGTCTCAAGTCTGTGATGTGGCTGGTGCAGTGGCCCAGCAGGGTAAGTCCGACTATCCGACTTCAGTCACCTATGTGGCAGAAGGACAAAACCAACCCTGTAAGTTGTCCTGTAATATTTACAGGTGTGCCATGGAGCCACCTGAATAGGTAAATGAAAATGTAATTTAAAAAGTCGTGATTCTTCTGCCTCACATTCCTGGGTGCTGGGATTATAGAAGTGTGCCACCACACCTTGAAGGATCTCAGTGTCCTGTGTCTGCTCAGGTGAAGGCCCCATCCTCTCCTGTAGGGTCTGGACCACTGAACCACTATAGGATAATGACCAGGAGTTGGAGGAAGATGCTGGCCAGGCAGTGCCAAGTAGGCCCTTGAATATCTTGGCAACCCACAGTGATGCTAATACCAGCTGGTATGTGCTTGGTGACCATCTCACCTCAAGGTTCTCAGCTTCCAGGTCTCTCCAGATGATATGGTAGTGGTCCCCTGCCAGGGTCTCATTCTTCAGTGGGAACAGCACCTGCCCGAGGAGTTGGTGTTTCCTTTGTTTGTTTATGTGGTACACAGAGAATTTCAGCACTCTCTGAGTAATGCTTCTGCTGGATACCTGAAGAAGGAGAGGACCCAGGCCAGGGTCAGATCTGGGAGTAAGGGCCGGCTGGTATATATAATATGTTGGAGACAGAACACATATCCAAACCCAGGCTTTTTTAGGGACCCTTCTCAACAGCAATGCCTGGAAAAGTGAAGAAGTACATGGATAGACCTGAGCCTTGGCATACAGTGCTGTGAGGACTTAAATCAGGGTTGAAGAGATGGCTCAGCAGTTAAGATTACCAACATTCTGAACCTAGGGGATCCGGGTTCAGTTCCTAGTACCCACATGGCAGCTAACAACTGTCCGTAATTCCAAGATCTGATACCCTCACACAGACATACATGCAGGTAAAACACTAGGGTACATAAAATAAAAGTAAATAAGAACTTTTATATCCATTGTTGCCTGAGGCCTTGGTAGCCCAGTAACCAGAATCTGCCCTTGGAAAGTGTTTGTTTGCAGAAAAGTTATGCCAGAAATCATGCCCTAGTCTTGTGGAAATGGGATCTCCTTTCTCTGAGCCTCAGCCTTCACAGCTGTGAGATGGGGATCACTATTCTTCTTATCTAGGCTGTAAAACCCCAGTCACTGGGTCTGGTCTAGATGGACAAACAATACTGGTTTTCTTCTGCCTTTCTTCCCAGAGCAGGGGAGCCAGGATCTGCTTGGGGCAGGATAACTAGTCAGTGCTGTGAATTAGAGACTGAGTCCTCATCCCTACATGGAACATCCTTCTCAGTCCCTCTCCCCAATGCCAAGGCTCAGGGAACAGCTAAGAAAGCAGAAAGAATGTAAGAACCAGGTTATGTGACGAACACCTTGAATTCCAGGATTTGGGAAAGAGAACAGTTAGCTCTTTTGAGCTTAAGAGACTAGCTTGGTCTACATAGGGCGACCAGGGCAACACAGTGAGACCCTCTCAAAAAACAAACCAACACGAACTTGGTAGAACTGTGTTGGGGGTAATTTAGATGGAGATACTTGGAAGGGGAAATGGGGGGAATGGAATCATGTTTTATTGGAAACATATATATGAAATTCTTAAGAACAAAGAAAAACTATTAAAAGGTTAATAAAATATTCTGTGGCAAGTTTAGCATCAAGCTGTAACTAAAGGAGGAGGAGGAAGAGGGAAGGAAATTTGAATAAATGAGGTAATCTCCCCCCAAAACAGCAAATAAACGACAACAAACCCCCCTGAGGTGTGAAAGCATGAGACTGAGACGCCCAGGCTTCCATGGGAGCCACTGTGGCTGGGCCACACCTCTCTCTAGCTCTCAGGCTCCAGAAAGAAGGCCAGAACCACACTCCAGCCAGTAATCACATGCTTTCTGGAAGTGGACTGGCCTTTCCTTCCCTCTCAGGTCATTGTGCTGCACAGTTCTTAAGAAATGTTTGTCCAAGACTCTTGGCAGGGCCTTCTAAAAGCCCCAGGCACCTGCTGAGGTTCCCAGGCTGTGGTAAGTTTGGTACCCAGGCATCTTTCCCAACCTTGGGCCCAGGGTGTGACAAAGGCAACCACAGATTGCAGCCTGGCTCCAGGCCCTGATACCACCAGGGCAGGCGGTTTCTGTCTCAACTCAAATGGGCCTGGTGAGTCCCATTGAAAGACTGTGCCCATAATGCCCAGGGTATTGGGCCACCTCCAACAGCCCCATAGGCCAGTGCCTAGCATCTAGTACACACTTCAAAATATGCATTTTCCAGGCACCCAGGGCAGGATGGATCAGCCTCTGAGCATCTCTCTCTAAATAAGTCTCATTTAAACCCTCTTCATCAGGGGCTACCTCCTGTAGACCCTGCTCCTGCCTGCTGAGTAAAGCAAGGCTGGAGACACCAGGTCCTGCGGGTTGGAGGACCCTGTGTTTAGAAACCCAGGTTATCCTGCACAATGCTCCCTCCTAGACATTGAAAACCACTGTCCCAAAGATGGTACCTGGAAGACGAAATTCTCATCAAAGTGTGGGTTGCAGGTTCTGCATTTGGTCTTGGACTGGAGGAATCGCCGTTCATCAGGCAGCAGATAGATCTTAATCAGGGGTCTGCAGGTCTCTGAGGGGACTTGCAGCTGCTGAGCCTTGATCAGACCCACCAGCAACCGTTCAGACTCTTGTTGGTATTCCACTGAGAACCACAGGCGGCCCAGGCAGCCATCAGGGAAATCTGTCTCACTTGTGTCCTCTGGGGACTTGTATAGCTCTGGGTTGATGTTTCCTATCGCACATGCTTCTCCTACAACAGAAGGGCAGGGATGTCTGGCCAGCTAGAGAAAGACAGGGCCAGTTCTTGGTGGACATACATCATGGCCAGGCCACTCATTCTATGCCAAAGGCCCTTGTGCCTGTCTCTGGAGGTCAGAGCTTGTTTCCTGGCACATGGTTCCCAGCACCTGGCCTGATTCCCTTCTGCAATGTCTAGGGAATGATAAACAGTGACAGAATGCTACCTTTCTTCTTCTTCTTCTTCCAATCAGAATGGATAGCTGCTTACTGGCACTACCCTGGGAGATCTTCAGAGGAAAGAGGTGGCTGCAGAGCTCTGCCACCCTCCTCCAGCCTTCTGCCCTCTCAGTCAGACAATCTATGATGCTGGGCAGGGTTAGGGTTAGGGCATGCAGGTTCCAATTTTATATTGCACTCTTTATTTACTACTATAATTATTTTGTGTGTTTATATGATGTGTGTATGGACATGCACATGACATGGTGTATGTGTGGGGGTCAAAAACAACTCTTGGGAGCCCATTCTCTCTGTCACTTTTACATGGACTCTGGCGATGAAGTGTAAGTCAAGTTATGTGACAAACACTTTTTACCAGCAAAGCCTCCTCATAGGCCTCTATGTCAAATGCTGCCTCTGTGTCCTTGGGCAAAGCAGCTCTGACTTTCTCAGCTTCAGTTACGAATGAAGTCATAGTTCTTCCCGCTTCAGAGTGAGAGACAGAGAGGTCTAACTCCAAAGCCTATGAGTATGGGGAGCAGCAGGCATGTGCTGAACAAAGTGCCAGGAACAGTGGCCATTGGGCAGCTCTGGCATCCATAGGCTGGCCAGAGTAGTGAAGCAGGTGGCTATACCAGCCAGATCAGCCCGCCCTGGGGGTACTTACCAGAGTTGGCACTGGAGGTGTAGGGCATGTGCTCCGGGTCATGGCAGGGGTCCCTGCTGTGAAAGGACACCCAGTCGTGGCCTTGATGAGAAGGGGGTACAACAAATGGTACACTTGGTGGCCTGTCCAAAGGGAGAAAAAGAGCATAGAGATGGCAAGTCATGTGACCTGGCTGGATGCCAGAGGTGGAAGGCAGAGAAGCCAGCACGAGCCAAGAGCATCAATTCTAGGCCCATAGTAGAACACACACACACACACACACACACACACACACACACACACACACACACACGCACACACACACACACACAGACACCCCCCCCACACGGATAAACAAATACAGGAGACACCACACACCTACACACACACACACACACATAGATATACATGCTCAGAGACACTACACACACACACACACAAAGACACCCACACACACATGGATAAACAAATACAGAGACACCACACACCTACACACACACACACATACACACACAGAGACACCCCCACACACATGGATAAACAAATACAGAGACACCACACACATATACACACACATAGATATACATGCTCAGAGACACTACACACACACACACACAGACACCCCCCCACACATGGATAAACAAATACAGAGACACTACACACATATACACACACATAGATATACATGCTCAGAGACACTAAACACACACACACACAGATGCACACCCCACACACATAGATAAATAAATACAGAGACCATACATACATACACACACGCGCACACACACACACACACACACACACACACACGCACACACACAGTGCCTATCTGCCCATCCCACAAGTGTGATCTAGGAGTCGGAAAAAGGCCTCTGACAATGGCCTGTCTGGGTTCTAATTCCTAATTGTGGTATCTGGACCTGCTTTTTAAATATTCTCTGAGTCAGTTTCCCCAGCTAGAAAATGGGGTCCACAATGCCTGCCTTCAGCTCATTGTGAGGTTTTTTGTTTTTTGTTTGTTTCGTTGGTTTGGGGGGGAGCATTTTCCAGCATGCTAATGGCCTGAGATAGGCACACCACAACAGGACATTTATTTCCCAACTTGCCTCACTCTGAGGGTAAGTGCCCAACAAACCCAAGAGAAAGAAAGCCCAGAACCTCACCTGCCAGGTGGGGTCCCAGCACACGGGCAGAGCCTGTCCCCAGAACCTCACCTGCCAGGTGGGGTCCCAGCACACGGGCAGAGCCTGTCCCCAGAACCTCACCTGCCAGGTGGGGTCCCAGCACACGGGCAGAGCCTGTCCCCAGAACCTCACCTGCCAGGTGGGGTCCCAGCACACGGGCAGAGCCTGTCCCCAGAACCTCAGCTGCCAGGTGGGGTCCCAGCACACGGGCAGAGCCTGTCCCCAGAACCTCACCTGCCAGGTGGGGTCCCAGCACACGGGCAGAGCCTGTCCCCAGAACCTCACCTGCCAGGTGGGGTCCCAGCATATGGGCAGAGCCTGTCGTCTTGTCTGCTGAAGGAAGAGGTAGTGGCCGGGTCTGGTGTCTCTGGCAGCTCCTCATAGGTGAAGGTGGCACAAAGTCTCCTCCACAGACAGCAGCTCGTTCCGATCATTAACAGCAGTCCCCCAATGATGCCCCCTATCACCAAGGCCAGCTGCTCTGAGGCACAGAGCACCAGTGCAGGCTGTGAGCCAGCTGAGGACAGCCGTCCCCGCGACTGACACACACCTGTGTCCTTGGGAGTGAGCAGAACTGGACAGTGCCCCATCTTGGGAATGGCACATAGGGAGATTGCATGCTGGTCTCAGCTCTTGGGGATGGCTGGCCCTGAACTTGGATGTGGCTATGCTCCAGAGTAGAGAGCAAACCTTGCCTCATAGAGCCTCCACTTCCCTGGGTTCCTGCTTGGGTTAGAATGTGAGCATGGCTGTGGGTGCCAGACACTTAAGAAAAGTCCAGGAAGAAATCTGTGCCCCATGGCTTGGTAGAGCTCTTTTTTTGGAGGTGTCTTGTAAGCAGGTGGGAGGCTCCATATGCCCTAGGCTTTGTAGTTAGTGTCCACCCCCTTTCGTCGACCCCACCCACCTTCTATCAAAGGGAGCCCATGCTTTGGGCAGAAGGTGGGGTGAAGTCCAGTGAGAAGGGGAAAGGGTGGCAGATTTGAGAAATGGAGACCTAAGGACCCTTCTCCCACATTTGCAGGGACCCAGGAGGATATGCCTGGAGCCTTCGCCCAGAAGGTTAGAGGCTTGGTCTCACTTGTTGGTCGCAGGGACTGGGCAAAGCAGATTCCTGGGCATGTGTGGGCACGGGTCTTCCCTGGTTCAAGGGTATAGGCAGGCTGGTGAAAAAGCAGGATCTGCACACATCCTTACCTGCAACCGTCTGCCAAGAGCACCTTTCATCCATTTTCGAGGGTGGTAGGGTCGAGACAAGTGTTTGGAACTGTCCTGGAGAGCAGACAGGGGCGGTAGGGGAGGCTACTTACCCGCCATGGGCTGCTCCTGAGTCCAGGACTTCTAAATCTCAGGCTGCTGCTTGGACGGACGCGTGGAGACTGGGGAGGCCTGAGCACAGCAACCTCTGGAAGACAAAGGCTACAGAGCCCCAGGCCACGGCTGCACCCCGCCCTGGTGCTGGCCCCCGCCCGGGAGGGGCTCAGAAGCACCGCTGGAAGCCCGGAAACGGCGGGCTCCGGGAGGGGCAGGTCCGAGGCGCGGGTGTCAGAGGGTGTGAGCAGCTCCCTGCCGGCCCTGGCTAGGCAGGTAGGGAACCTGGTCGCTCCCATCACTGAGAGCAGAGCAAAGCCTTCTCCGCCAGCGTCTGACTGTTGGTTCTGCATCTGCTGTCTCACACATGGTGGCCCTGGCATGCACCTTGCCTGAGGTCAGAAATGTGCCTGGGTCCTCCACTGACTGACCCTTGGAGGGTTGAGATGTGCCTTCTCCAGATCCTAACTGGCTCCAGGTTAAAAAAAAAAAAAAAAAAAAAAAAAAAAAAAAAAAAAAAAAAAAAAAAAAAAAAAAAAAAAAAAAAAAAAAAAAAAAAAAAAAAAAAAAAAAAAAAAAAAAAAAAAAAAAAAAAAAAAAGAGCTGGAGAGATGGCTCAGCGGTTAAGAGCCTTTCCAATAGTAAGCCAGCGTTCCCGAGTCTTCTCAGGCACGGATCTATCTGCCTGATTGTTCCAGCAGCAGCATGCCACTCAGCTTTCACTAGGGTGCCGAGTCTTCTCAGGCACAGATCTCCAGGATTCCAACCCAATCTATCACAACTTTAGAATTTGCTAATGCCTTTCTGGCCTGGGTTAGCAATAACACCCTGGGGATGTTCACGTGAACATCAGGGGCTCTCACACCTTGACAGTCTCGTAGAAGTGAGTTATAAAAATGTGTAAGGGATGGCAGCCGCTATTAAGGCGACAATCTGACCCCGTTGATCATTGACTGGGTCTTCTCTGAACACTATTTTGGTGATTATTATTTCCACTGCTCAGACACAGCTCTAGGGCTCTGCATGGGTTCCGACCAACGGTTCCAACCAGTGAGTTCACATCCTCCATAAGCACACTTTTTTCACTCCAGTAGAATTTCTCTGGGAAGATGTAATCAGCAACTCTGAGACCCAGGGGCATTTTTAAGAGGAGCCCGTGGAGGTTTGAAAGAAAATGGCCCCTAAAGGGAGTGGCACTGTTAGGAGGCTGGCGTTGGAGTTATTGGCGTTGGAGTTATTGGCGTTGGTATATCACTGTCGGAATGGGCTTTGGGGTCTCCTTTGCTCAAGCTACGCTCAATGTAGTACACAGTTCCTTTCCTGTTGCCTGCAAGTCAAGATGTAGACCCCTCAGCCCCTCTCCAGCACCGTGCCTTCCTGCAGTCCATCATGCTTCCCGCCATAAAAATGGACTACACCTCTGAACCTGTGAGCAGCCCCAATTAAACATTTTCCTGTATAAGGGTTGTTGTGTCATGGTGTCTCTTCATAGCAATGGAAACCCTAACAAGACAGGGCCTAAAAAATGGGGGGAGGGGAAGCCCGTGTTGTGTTTTAGAGTCTTAGAAGTAATGTTCAAAAGTGATGCTTTGGCTGCTGGGTCACCATAGTGTCTACTGACGGCCATGCAGGGTAGGTATGACAATGGAAGGCCCTGCCCTGCTGGAGCTTTCCTTCACCTGAAGCTAGGCAGGATGAGCTGTGAACTGGGGAGTCCTTTACTGCATGCTGCAGTCTCTACCCAAGTCTCCCCACAGCGTGACCACACTCTCTCGTTCCTGAACCGCACCCTGGCTTTTTCCTGCTCTCCTTTCTCCCAGCACCTGTCCTGGCCCGTAGAGTCAGACGGGAGGTTGTTGAAAGAACCTAGTTTTCAGAGGGGAGCAAGAAGAAGCTGGGGTTCTCCAGGTCCCTCATCAGTCCTTCCAGGTATGAGTCAGATATCTGTAGTGCTCGTTCCTAATGCTGCACTGGTGGAGCAGCTCTGAAGTCAGAAGGCTGAGGCGTGCCTTCATGCCAGTCTCTCCCTGGAGGTTCCCGTGGAGAGTCCTTGTCCAGATGCTCAGTAGAAGCCCCTCCTTCACCTTCAAAACCAGCTGTACAGCGCTTCTAATCTCTGATTTTGTTTTTTTTGTTGTTGTTTTGTTTTGTTTTCTTAAAACCTTATTTATTTATTTATTTATTTATTTATTTATTTATTTGCCTGGAACTGGAACTACAGACAGTTGTTAGCTGCCATGTGGGTGCTGGGAATCGAACCCGGGTCCTCTGGAAGAGCAGACAGTGCTCTTAACCGCTGAGCCATCTCTCCAGCCCCCCTGATTTTGTTTTTTTTTATTTGTTTTATTTTTGAGATGGGATCTTTCTACCTAGCTCTGGCTAGCCTGGCACTCACTATATAGTCCAGGCTGGCCTCAAATTCACAGAGATCCACCCGTCTCTGCCTCTTAGGTGCTGGGATTAAATGTTTGTGCCACCACATCTGGTCTGGGGCCAGCTTTCTGCTCTTCTCTGAGGTGGAAGCCAGCCTGGTCTATGAAGCAAGTTCCAGAACAGATAGGGTTGTTACACAGAGAAACCCTGTCTTGAACCCCCTCCCCAAAATACTCGTAAAAACAAAACAAGCCATTCATCACTAGCTCCGTGTTTTCATAGTTTCTGCAGCTGTCAGGATCACTAAGGGACTCTGTGTCTATGGATGCTATGTATCTTACGATCCTTAGCAGATTAGCCACCCTCCCCCACTCCCATGGTAGCAGAGTTATGTCATGCTCAGCTCCACACCTCCTGGGACAAGGCTGTGATATCTGTGGCTTGTGCCAACACTGGTCACACATCACATGCACTCCTCATCCTAGGCACCCGCTGCTGGGACTCGTGCTCATGATGTAAGATGCTCTGTTGGTAAGCACCATCCACATGTAGCCAGCTCACTTAGATTGGGCCCTTTCTCACTGGAGGACAGAGTGGGAGGCGGAAGGGGCTCACTCTGGCTCTTGATGTTCTGGGGATGGCGATTCAGGCCCACTTTAGGCCATCCCGTTGAACCTCATAGTAACCCTGAGGCTCAAAACCAGGCTTTCAGATGAAGACACTAAGAGGCATCATGGCTCTTACAGAACATGCTGGAACTAGACCCCTTAAGCCTTCTTTCCCATTGATCAAGTCCCCAAGAGATATGTTCCTTGCTGCTGCCGCTGAACTAGGCCAGAGTCGTAGGTACTTTGGGGTTCTCCCTCTGCTCCGTCCGTGAGTCGCCGAGACCAGGCTGGCTTAGGGTCAACTTCACACAATGGAAGTGACGCCCAGGGCCTACTGCAGTCATGACCCCATTTCCTGTTTTCAGATCTGGCTAATACTGGAGCTCTTGTGCTGGAAAACCTGGAAACAGCAGCAGACATGGTTTCTCTCTTCCATAGCTGAAAGGCAGTCATATCTTCATTGGCAAGCGCATTTCCAAGGAGATTTGCTTGAAGTCCAAGAGTTTAAAGGCCTTCAGATGCCTGCAGGTGATAAATAATTCAGTGTGGTAGATGATTCATGAAAAAGGCCACTTTCAATTAACCTTAAGAATCAAACCCCATCTAAGGAAGTGTCACCCCTCATCACTTAGGAACAGAGAAGCCAGGGCAGGATAAAGGCCACACAGAGAGATGGATGGACAGGACTGTGTCTCACATCTGTGTAAGCGCCTCCCTGGTTAGCTAAGGTCCCTGTTTATGAGAGAGGGAAACCCCGTCTGCCAGCATTCTTTCTGTTTCCTTGTTTTGATTTCTTACAGTCCTGTGTTGAGAGCTGGTCCTCAGTCTGTGGTGCTACTGGAAGGTGGTGGATTCTTTGGCAGGTGGAGCCTAGTACAGTATGAGTGGGGCTGCAGGTGTCCTTTTAATCCATTTAACTTAATAGAGCAGCACATAGCTGGAGTGAGAGGTGGCTAGGAGGGTCTGATCTGGGTCTGCCAGCAGCTAGCCATTCCAGGTGTTGTCTTGACCACTGTGCTGGCCTGAATAGAAAATGTCCCCATAGGGTCAGGTACTTAAACACTTGGCTCTCAGGTGGTGGCACTGTTTAGGCAATGTTATGGAATCTTTAGGGGGTGTGGCCTTGGTGGAAGCAGCTCATCTCCTTTTTAAAAGATTTTACATAATATTTTTATCGATTTCTTGGGAATTTCACATCATACACCCTGATCACACTCATTTCTCAGTCTTCCCAAGTTCACCCCCCCATCCTATAACTCCTTCAAGAAAAATAAAAGGAAGAAAAAGAAAAAAATTCCAATTTGCATTGACCATATACTCACTGGGACATGGCCAGCCCTTCTTCACCCTCCACTCTCCAGAAGCCATCAGTTGTGGAGAGCTGCACCCCAGCATCCTGACTATGTTTTAGAAGTGGTGCGGGGTGGAGGTTGTCACAGAAGCCTTCTTTCTGTCTCTCATTCTCAACTGAAAATCTGTGGTCATCGATATCACCGCAAAAGTAGTGTACCCTGTACCCTTTACAGTCAGCAGGTGCACAGAACATGGACATCCACATGGTTTCTCGCAACAGCATGGACCACCAACATCCACATAGTCTCTCTGGTGTCACCATGTGTCACAGACCTCAGCATGGTCTCCAGAGGCAGTACAGACCATGGACATCAACAGGGCCCTTATCACCATCACTGCCATAGCCATTGTAGCCCAGGCCAAGGATGTCAATATGACCTCTGCAGGCCACGTAGGTCATAGGTAGCACAGACCACAGACATCCACATGGTCTTTGGCAATAACATGGGTCCTGAACATCAACATAACCTTCATCTGCAGCAGGAGCACAGATTCCAACATGGCTCTCAGCGGCAGCATAGACCACAGACATCAACATGGCCTTAGATGGCTGCACAGACCACCCAGGAAGCACCTCTTGAATCTTGGGCCTCATTGATTTTTGTTGGTCTGATCACCCACAGCTGTGCCAGATGTGGAGGAGACCAAGAAAGTGAGCGACTGATCTTTCAGTCTTAAGTCGGAAGGTGGTCAACAGAAAAGGGACTCTGGGAATGACCGTGTGTCATTGCTTTTGTTTCCTTATTAACAAAATAAAATTTACAAAACCCAAGACTTCAAAAGGTTAGGTAACAGCCTCTAACCTAAGGAGTAGGGATTTCCAACTTCAGATTTAAACCTAGTGTGATGAGGCCTAAAGGTCTTTTTATTGTGCATAAGTCTTCTGTATATGCAAGACTGAGTGTGAAGATTCAAGTATAGAAAAACTTAAATAAGGAATGAGTGTGAGCAGAACTATCAGATACACAGGGATTGTTCTCACTTAACTAGTAGGCAGATAGACTGGTAGCCCAGAGCACTAGGCTGCTTAAGTGTTTTATCAAAATCTAAGCTTACTGGGCAGTGGTGGTGCACGCCTTTCATCCCACCACCCGGAGGCAGAGACAGGCAGATTTTTGTAAGTTTGAGTCCACTTGGTGTACAGAGTGAGTTCCAGGATAGCCAGGGCTACGCAGAGAAACACTGTTCCAAGAAACAAAAACCCAAACCAAAATCCAATAAAACCAAACGAAAACATCAACAAAACTGAGACCCCCCTGCCTCTAGTTCATGTTCCGTAGTTACAGCTTCTGCTCTGCGATGCTTGTTTTATGTCAGCTTGACACAGTTTCAGTTGTCTGAGGGGGTAACAAGCAGACAAGCCTGTAGGGCATTTTCTTAGTGACCCTCGTGGTGGGGACAGGCTGGACAGGACTCAGGAAGGAGACGCTGTAAGGAGGAAGGGAGGGGAGGGGCAGAGGAAAGGGGGTTGTTGTTAGTTGGCCCAAAGCTCCTTTTAGCATCAGGAATGCCACGTGACCGATTTCTTCTACCCGTGAGAGTAGAAGCAATGTCTGTCACCTCCCAGCGGAAGCTAAGCTTCAGCAGCTGATGCATGATTTACCATGTTCTTCTGTGTTCAGGTTGTAAAAGCAGGTGTTAAGAAGCCCCCAGCCTCTTGCCTACTTGTGATGGTAGTAAGGTTGAGAAACAAGCTTTTGTTTGATTAGTCTGCTGATCATGTCACAGAGTCCACGAGACTGGAGCTTGTTCTTGTCCTACACTGGCACAGGTGGGCATACATCAGTATGGGCACATACATGGTCAGCAGCAAGGTCACCATCAGACCAGCAAGGAGCCACAACCTCAGACCAAATAGGCCCATGCAGTGTCCAGTTCTCCCGAGTGAAGGCTCTGCTGGTGTTCACTCCCCCAAAGAACTGGTAGCCTATGGCTCCCCAGGATTAGTGAGAGCTTCTAATTCACAGCATATTGATAGCATATATGAGCCTTGGGATATACGAGCCCGGAGATCCAGCCGCTCACTTACCAGCTGCCTCTTCAGTGGTGAATTTGTCTCTATTAAGGAATGGAGAAGCATAATCAGAAGTTATGTTAGCATCATCCATTCCTTCTCAGTTTGATTCCCTTCCACGTGCCCTTTATAGGCTGCCCAGATGCTTTCAGTCCGAGATGGGAAGGGAATAATCCCGATGAACGGAGACTGTTTGGAGATCCGAGGAACTCACCAACCAGGTCCTGAAGTCTAGATCTATATGCACTCACTTGCTCCAGCTCTTTCCAGGCTTCTGGAGGAGCTATGGATCCCCCAGAGTTTCTGGACCTGGACCTGGATGCAGCATCTGTCTGAGTACCCAAGTCCTGCATTTACCTTATGAAATAGCATTCAGGGGCACGTGACAGCATGTTCTTGATGAAGAAGGTTTAACAACTGACAGCTGAAGTGGTTAACACCTCTAGTCCCTGAGATGCTGCAATGGGTTAGGGTTAGATTTGCTGCAGATTTGAACCAGGCTTGATTGCATAGCAGGAGAAGGAAGGAAAGAAGGAGCAGAAGGAAAGAAAGGAAGGAGGGTTAGGGAGAGGACAGGAGGAGGGAGGAAAAGAAAGGGGGAAAGGGGGAAAGGAGGGGGAGGAGGGGGCGGCAAGGAGGATGTGTCAGCGCTGAACAGACAAAGGCACAGATGGCGGGAGATGTCCAGTGCTCCGCCCGCCTAGTGCATGGATGGCAGGAGATGTCTGGTGCTCCGCCCGCCTAGTGCATGGATGGCAGGAGATGTCTGATGCTCCGCCCGCCTAGTGCATGGATGGCAGGAGATGTCTGATGCTCCGCCCGCCTAGTGCATGGATGGCAGGAGATGTCTGGTGCTCCGCCTGCCTAGTGCACAGATGGCGGGAGATGTCCGGTGCTCCGCCTGCCTAGTGCATGGATGGCAGGAGATGTCTGATGCTCCGCCCGCCTAGTGCATGGATGGC